>JBBPBX010025553.1:24920-38788 GCA_038048925.1 Garcialebias charrua
GTGTGTGTGTGTTTTATAACTTTACATCTGCTAAGTTCATGCCATAATAATAATAATAATAATCATTTTATTTAAAAGCGCCTTTCAGGACACCCAAGGACACTTAACAAACCAATACAGTGCAAACATTATCAGTGACAAATTGAAATATAAAATACATAAAGATTATAAAATGCAAAATAATAAAAATACATTTAGTAAAGTTAATGATAAGCTAGTCTAAAGAGATGTGTTTTCAGGGCTGTCTTGAACAGAGAAAGGGAGGTGGTGTTTCGAAGGTCTGGCGGTAGAGCGTTCCAGAGGTGAGGGGCAGAGCAGGTGAAGGCCCTGCTCCCCATGGTGGAGAGGCGGGCAGAGGGTACATGGAGATGTAGCGAAGAGGAGGATCTGAGAGAGTGTGATGGGATGGAGATTTGCAGGAGGTCAGATAGATAAGGAGGGGCAAGGTTGTGGATAGCTTTGAATGTGAGGAGTAGAATTTTGAAGATGATGCGTGATTTAACCGGGAGCCAGTGGAGCTGCTGTAGGACAGGAGTGATGTGATTATAGTAGGAGGTTTGAGTGATGACATGGGCAGCTGAGTTCTGGACCATCTGTAACTTGTGGAGAGATTTGAGTTGCAGTAGTCAATACGGGAAGTCACAAGACTGCACCAGGATGGCTGTGGAGCGGGGTGTGAGAGAAGGACGAAGACGGTTAATATTACGGAGGTGGAAATAGGCAGACCGAGTAACATTGTTGATGTGTGAGGTGAAGGAGAGAGTGGTGTCGAGGATGACACCGAGACTCTTGACCTGAGGGGAGGGGGATAGCAGAGAGTTGTTAAGGGGGACGAGAAGATGTTCTGATTTTGAAATAGAGTTTTTGGTACCGACAAGAATGATTTCTGTTTTGTTACTGTTTAGTTGAAGGAAATTGTTAGAAAACCAGTGATTTAGCTCATTGAGACAGTCGGTGAGGATGGAGGGTGGGTGGGTGGAGTTAGGTTTTGATGACAAGTAGAGCTGTGTGTCATCAGCATAACAGTGGAAATGGACGCCGTATTTGCGGAAGATGTGACTTAGAGGAAGGAGGTAAATGATGAAGAGGAAGGGTCCGAGGACAGAGCCTTGGGGGACACCCGTGGAGACAGGGGAAGACTGGGAGCCGAAGGATTTAAGCTGAATGAATTGAGTGCGGTCAGAGAGATAGGAGTTGAACTAGTCTAACGGGGTACCTGAGATACCATACCATACCATACCATTTTATTTATAAAGCACTTTAAACAGGAACAAGTCCACACAAAGTGCTGGACAAACAAACATGCAACAGGCAACACAGACAATGAAGTACAACACGAAAAACATAAAAACATTGCAGATCATAAATAAAACGATCCAATACAAATCAGCTGGCATTGAAAGCAATGGAGTAGTAGTGAGTTTTTAACCGGGATTTGAAAACCGAGAGGGAGGGGGCCTGTTTGATGAGCAGCGGTAACTCGTTCCAGAGTCTTGGGCCTGCTACAGAGAAAGCCCTGTCACCCCTGCGCTTAAGGCGAGTTTCTGGAACTATTAAGAGTACCTGATCCTCTGACCTCAAAGCACGTGGAGGGACATATGGGTGTATCAGATCCGAGAGATAGGCGGGGGCGATACCAATGGAGGTTAGTCTGTTGAGGAGGATAGAATGACAGATGGTGTCGAAGGCAGAACTTAGATCAAGAAGAATGAGGATGGACAGAAGACCAGAGTCAGCAGCAAGAAGGAGGTCGTTAGTAATTTTTACTAGGGCTGTTTCGGTGCTATGGTGGGGGCGAAATCCAGATTGAAACTCTTCATAAATGTTGTTGTTGGACAGGTGAGAGTGAAGTTGACTAGCAACAGTTTTTTCAAGGATCTTGGAGATGAAGGGCAGATTGGAGATCGGACGAAGATTATTGAAGTTGGTGAAGTCAAGACCTGGTTTCTTGATGATGGGGGTGATGGCAGCAGATTTGAAGGCTGTGGGAACAATGCCAGAGGTTAGGGAGGAGTGGATGATATTAGTGATGATAGGGAGCAGAGACGGGAGACAGGATTTAACAAGAACTGTGGGAAATGGGTCAAGTTGACAGGATGAGGACTTGGACTTGCTGATAATGTCAGCAATGTCATCAGCAGAGGGGAGGGAGAAGACAGAGAAAGGGAGGGAGGGAGGGAGGGGGGAGTTCAACAAGGATGCTGGGGGCAGTATTTGGTCCAAGGTGTTTATGAATTGAAATAATCTTTTCATTGAAATATGACATCAGGGAGTTGCAAAATTCTGTGGAAACCATGTGAGAGGGTAGAGAGTTAGGAGATGAGACAGAACGGTGAAGGAGAGAGAACAATGTCTTTGAATTACCAACATTGGAACTGATGATGTCTGAGAAGTAGCTGGATTTGCACATAGGCTACATATATATTTATGTATATAGTATACTGTATACACACTGGTAAATATATTATATATATTTATTATGTATACATAATANTATATATATATATATATATATTGTATATGTGTGTGAGTGTGTGTTTTGTTAGTAATAATGATTTGGAATAACATGATGCACTTGTTGCATCATGTTTGACTGTTATGTATTTAGGCTAATTAAGTGCTTTTATTAAGCAAAACTTTCAGACTTGTTGAAAACAAAAAAGGCTTTAAAATGATATCTTCATAAATAAATTGCAGTATTTTATGAAACAATACTTTAGTTATTACATACTTATGTATACAGTACCTACTTATGATATTCAATTTTTTAAATAAAGCTGAATTTCTAGATTCAAAGCCTGTAAATATACTCACTGTTCTCACTTTCATTGTTTTGAGATCAATATTTTACATCACAATATGAGATTATTTTACTGAAAATTATGCCATCTGGCTCAACACTGCACAAAACAAAGTCATTCCCCCCAGATGTTCAAATTACTTTGAGACCTATTCTGATTAAACTCTATTTTGGTAACAAACTAAAATGCCTCAAATGAAGTATCTAACCATGGCATAACGACATCAATTTACTGCAGTCAAGCTGTTTGGAGGAAGGCCTGTCTCAGAGCAGGTTGCTGTGAACCGATTTAACAAATGTGGAGGAGGAGTTCATGCTGGAGGATCAGTAAGTTATATTTGTGCATTTAATATTCTTAAAATATTTATTTTAATCCCTTTAATTTAAATATATGTGAAATTAACAGAGGTTATACCAAATGCCTTTTTTTATTTTATTTTTTACAATGTTTACTTTCAAGACAACACACATGAGCACATGCATGCACACACACATATGCATAAAATAAAAATTTTATTTTATGCATATGTGTAAAATCCCCGTCGGCCCAACACCTGCAGAGAAAAGATGTACAGTCAAGGGTGGGGCAGGGGGGGGCACAAGATCCTGCAGGACTAAAAGTATACACTAAAAGTAAACACTATCAGATTTCATGTTGAGTTTTAAACTCTTTTTTAAAAAACTGCTAAAAACTATATATACCGTAATTCATGACTTTGTCTGGTGAGAAGCACTTTAAAATGTGTGCCAGTATTTCACAACTTGACAGGCACCAGGACCATGTGACGTGTATCTCTATCTGGAGTTTCCCTGCAGCCTCTGCTGCTATGTGCTGACAAGTCTGGTACACCAAAATGATCAAAATTAAATAAATAAATAAATAAAGCATTGATATCTAAGCTCATTATTATGAAAATGTTTCATTTATATTATTTTATTTCATAATTATGTTTTCCATGATGGCTTATTTATTTCATAATGTCGTTTTTCACTACAGCTTATTTATTTCATGACTCTTTTTAGCAGAATGACTTCAGCTGTCAATCAGCGTCAGTGGGTTGGACCTTCACGCTCACTGGCTGATCCTTCACATCATTCGTGTTCTGGGGCTTCAGCGGGACGCCACTCTCGCTGAACCGAAACACAGGCATCCCAACCCGGCCAGCCGCGTCCAGTCCGACCTGCTCTCTGTCTGCCCGTCTCGGTGGAGGGACAGGCTGAGAGCGGCTGACCAAAATCAGAGCGCTCGCCACGGACTGAATAAGAAAAATGCACCACTGAAACTGTCCAGATGACCAGATTGAGACTTATCAGATTTGATACCTGGATTATTGAGTATGAAGTTTCTTGTTTTGACACCACTGAAGCCACGGAGCTCGAATGTTTACCGAGAAGTTGCTCAACTTCATCGTAATTAATGACCATCTGCTATCAGTTGTAGAAAATGAAGGATTTCACAGCTTGATACTTGCAACCAAGATATAGTTTACCCTCCAGGAGATATTTATCAGTACAACAGCAGACAATCGTAAAAAAGCACATGGATTGAAAATTACAAGAAAATTGTATTAAAAAATAAACGAAATATAAAGAGTTACATTATAAAGCAATGTAAAATACTAAAAACAGGAACATGTCTGTGTTGCTTTATGCCATGAACTTAGCAGATGTAAAGCTATTTAATATTTTATTTAATTCATTTATTCATTCATTTAAAAGAGACAAAATAAAACAAATTAATCAAAAAGAAACCATTGAATGAAAAGAAAAAAATTATTATATCACCACCTTATTTAAAAGTATATATAAAATAACTTTAAACAAACAATCATTTAAATTAATCACTTTAATATCCACTTTAATGGTCCACTGACATTATTTTTTTACTATTCATAAAAATGCTTAAAATGTATATTTTTTAACATTCAAATATGTTCGTTTTTGCAAACAAAATGATAAATCACTTTAATTTTGCTTTTAAAAGTGATTTTGAACTTCAAGCCGTGTTTAATCATGGGAAATTCGATTACACGTGAACGCACCATCTGTGACGTAGTTTGCAGAGTGTGAGGGAGAGGGCTCTGGGGCCTCATGTACAAAGACTTGCGTGGATTTCTTACTGAAAAGTGCCGCACGGTCAAATCCAGAAATCTGCGTACGCACAAAAGAATCCAGATGTATCAAACTGTGCGTACGCCGGTATCCACGCACATTGCTTTTGTACATCACAATCAACGTGGAATTGAGCGCACATGACAGAGTGGCCGACTCCGCCTTTGACACGCCTCCATATAAATATGCAAATTCATTTAAATATGCCCTGCACGTTAGGAATGTCGTCTTTGCTCTATTGCAAATCATGTCGAAACGTGGAAAAAAGAGGAACTTCACGGACTGTGAACTGGAGACACTTCTGAGTGAGGTAGAGAGGCACAGAAAAAGGTTTTGTTTGGCACGCTCAGCGCACAACAAACCGTCCACTTTTAAATGAAAAGTTGACCAAGCTATTCTAACATGCGTAAATAGGTCAGTGGGTAGCGTGCCCGCCTTTCGTCCCAATCCTCATGAGTTCGAATCCCGCATGGTACAACATTTTTTTCTTGTTTTATTCATTCCAGATTCAAAGAACACAAGAAAACTATTTAGAATGAACAGCATGAAATGCAACAATACATGAGATGAAGGCAAAAGAGGATTTCTTGTGGGTTTTTATAAAATAGTTTTCTTGTGTTCTTTAAATCTGGAATGAATTTAAAAAAAAGACAAACGTTGTTTTCATTTAAATATACCCTGCAACAGAGGAATGTCGTCTTGTCCCATCATGCATCACGTTCTTCAACTGCTAAAACAGCTAAAAATGAACAAAAAACAAGAATTTAAGCTGTGCAGAACTATTCAGTCTTTCTGTTTTTTATATTTTTTGCAGGTTGTATTCTGATTGCGTCCATGTGGATGTAATAATTGTTCATCATGTGTGTTTGGGTGGAAATAATCATTATTACCCCATCATGAACAGTTTCCAGAATCACCTGTAGGTGTCGCCAAAGGAACACAAACCACAGAAACGTGCGTACGCCTGCACTGGAGCTGCCGTGACGGTGCGGACATTTCCACGTTCAGTTCTGTTTTGATACATACAGAGTTTTGCGTGGATAGTGACGTACGCACGGTTTTTGTGTGTACGCACCGTTGATACATGAGGCCCCTGGTCTCTTTAATAGCGGACAATTTAAAACACAACAAATTTAGCAATCTATGTGAAGATTTGAGCTATTTGTCTTCATTTTGGGAAGCAGAAAATAGTTTGGGTGATGGAACAAGAAACAACAGGATCTAATTTAGGTCTGATGCTGTATCAGACTTACCTTCATGTGCGAGCTGCTCACACCCGTGCACTGTGACAAGCCCAGAGCTCTGCCTCACACTCTGCACACTACGTCACAGATGGTGCGTTAGTGTGTAATCGGATTTCCCATGATTAAACACGGCTTGAAGTTCAAAATCACTTTTAAAGCAAAATTAAAGTGATTTATAATTTTGTTTGCAAAAACGAACATATTTAAATTATAAAATATATATATTTTGAGCATCTGTATGCATAGTAAAAGAATCATGTCACCCACCTTTAAAGAGAGGAATAAAATAAAACACGTTTTGTGTTAGCAGAATTTAAGTGTAACTTTGAAACATCCAAGATTAATAAAATTTACCTCAATTTGCCTTTTTGGACATGCATGCATATATTTGTATGTATACATTGTACTTTAGAGGAGGTTATTACAGCCTCATATTAAAAAAATGATGATGATGATGATGATGATGATGATGATGATATCGGAACGGGATCAGTATCGGCCAATATCCAGATTTAAGTATCGGGATCGGATTGGAAGTTAAAAAAAATGTGGATCGGTGCATCCTTACACATCAGCTACATAACCATACACTGTGTACTTATACTGTACACACCTATGTACCGGTAAGTACATACATGTTCTCATTCAATCACAAGGTATGCATGCTCATTTAGTATATACCCTTGCCTTGACCCTCCCCCAGTTTTAGTACACTATTACTACTACTATTACTTTGTACTTTATTCATTTTATTACTCTTAGGAAATGTTAACCGTGTGGGAAGACACATTCCTGCTGTTATATTTCATTTTTATTGTTTAAACATGAATAATTATGTAAAAATAAATGAAACTGTAACTGTCCCCATTTTTAATATTATCTTGATAAAATGTAATTGTTTTTGGTCTCTGAGCTTGAAATGCCCCCAGATTTCACTTCAGAAATCTGGTCACCTTACATCATGAAGGATGGCAGAGTTGCATGAACTTCGTTCAGCTCAGGTAGCATTAGCAGATCAAATTGAGAGGATTACATTCTCGTTAAATTTGAAAAACTAAAACACCGAGTCCTCTCGTACGTACTCCTGCAGCATCGATTGCTTTTTGGCAGTCCATCACTTTTTCGTCACAACACCTGTATCTTCTGAGAACATCCATCCATCCATCCATTATCTGTACCCGCTTCTTCCATTTTGGGTCACAGGGGTCGCCGGTGCCCATATCCAGCAATCACTGTGCGAGTGACGGGGTACACCCTGGACGGGTCGCAAGTCCATCACAGGGCCTCTTCTGAGAACATAATCCTGTCAATTTGATCTGCTAAAGTTACCTGAACTGAACGAAGTTCATGCAACGCTGCCATCGTTCATGACTGTTGACCTAGCAAGTCGCTACCAGCTGCTATGCTAGCTGTACCAGTGAGCAGGAAAATTAATGGATGACGTGAAGGATCAGCCAGTGGGTGTGAAGGTCCAACCCACTGATGTTGATTGCCAGCTGAAGTCATTCTGCTGGAGTCATTATGAAATAAATAAGTATTATGAAAAACGCCATTATGAAATAAAATATTTTCTTTTTCTTATTTCACAATGTTTTATTAGTTTATTTAATTTTGAGCATCTTGGTGTTCCGCAGAGGAAACGTTTATTTAGCTCATTTCTATAGAACGGAACAGACTTGATGCTGAGTTCAAATGGTGCTTTCTCTGCTCAGAAGCTGACATAATAAATTTACTTCTCGTTAATCTTTAGTTGAGAGAAAAAGGTCAATCAAAATTTAATTGGATGGATGGATGGATGGATGGATGGATGGATGGATGGATGATTCACTAAGCACTAAGTTGGCCTAATTTCAGAATAAAATGTCATATTCTGTATGATAAATAAATGAATATTGTAAATGTCCCATGGGCTCACCACCTGTGGGAGGGGCCAAAGGGGTCGGGTGCAATGTGAGATGGGTGGTGGCCGAGGGCGGGGACCCTGGCGGTCTGATCCTCGGCTACAGAAGCTGGCCATTGGGACATGGAATGTCACCTCTCTGGTGGGGAAGGAGCCTGAGCTAGTGTGTGAGGTTGAGAGGTTCCGACTAGAAATAGTCGGACTCACCTCAACGCATGGCTCTGGCTCTGGAACCAGTTTCCTTGAGAGGGGTTGGACACTCTTCCACTCTGGAGTTGCCCCTGGTGAGAGGCGCCGAGCAGGAGTGGGCATACTGGTTGCCCCCCATCTTGGTGCCTGTACGTTGGGGTTCACCCCGGTGAACGAGAGGGTAGCCTCCCTTCGCCTACGTGTGGGGGGACGGGCTCTGACTGTTGTTTGTGCCTATGCACCAAACGGCAGCTCAGACTACCCACCCTTTTTGGAGTCCTTGGAGGGGGTATTGGAGAGTGCGCCTCCTGGGGACTCCCTTGTTCTACTGGGGGACTTCAACGCTCACGTGGGCAATGACAGTGAGACCTGGAGGGGTGTGGTTGGGAGGAACGGCCCCCCTGATCTGAACCAGAGTGGTGTTCTGTTATTGGACTTCTGTGCTCGTCATGGATTGTCCATAACGAACACCATGTTTAAGCATAAGGGTGTCCATATGTGCTCTTGGCACCAGGACACCCTAGGTCGCAGTTCGATGATCGACTTTGTTGTCGTCTCATCTGATCTGCGGCCGCATGTCTTGGACACTCGGGTGAAGAGAGGGGCGGAGCTGTCAACTGACCACTACCTGGTGGTGAGTTGGCTCCGATGGTGGGGGAGGATGCCGGTCAGACCTGGCAGACCCAAACGTATTGTGAGGGTCTGCTGGGAACGTCTGGCAGAGTCTCCCGTAAGACGGAGCTTTAACTCCCACCTCCGGGAGAGCTTTGAACACGTTCCGAGGGAGGCGGGGGACATGGAGTCCGAGTGGGCCATGTTCCGCGCCTCTATTGTCGAGGCAGCTTATCGGAGCTGTGGCCGCAAGGTTGTTGGTGCCTGTCGTGGTGGCAACCCTCGAACCCGGTGGTGGACACCGGCAGTGAGGGATGCTGTCAGGCTGAAGAAGGAGTCCTATTGGGCCTTTTTGGCTTGTGGGACCCCGGAAGCAGCTGATAGGTACCGGCAGTCCAAGCGGCATGCGGCTCGGGTGGTTGCTGAGGCAAAAACTCGGGCGTGGGAGGAGTTCGGAGAGGCCATGGAGAATGACTTCCGTACGGCTTCGAGGCGATTCTGGTCCACCATCCGGCGTCTCAGGGGGGGAAAGAGGTACGCGACCAACACCATTTATGGTGGGGGTGGCGTGCTACTGACCTCAACTCGGGATGTTGTGAGTCGGTGGGCGGAATACTTCGAAGACCTCCTCAATCCTACTGGCACGTCTTCCACTGAGGAAGCGGAGCCTGGGGACTTTGGGTCGGGTTCTCCGATCTCTGGTGCTGAGGTCGCCGAGGTGGTTAAAAAGCTCTGCGGTGGCAAGGCTCCGGGGGTGGATGAGATTCGCCCGGAGTTCCTTAGGGCTCTGGATGTTGTAGGGTTGTGTTGGCTTACGCGACTCTGCAATATCGCGTGGACATCGGGGGCAGTTCCCTTGGATTGGCAGACTGGGGTGGTGGTTCCCCTATTCAAAAAGGGGGACCGTAGGGTGTGTTCCAACTATAGGGGGATCACACTCTTAAGCCTCCCTGGTAAGGTCTATTCAGGGGTTCTGGAGAGGAGGGTCCGTCGGATAGTCGAACCTCGGATTCAGGAGGAGCAGTGTGGTTTTCGTGCTGGTCGTGGAACACTGGACCAGCTCTACACCCTCAACAGGGTCCTGGAGGGTGCGTGGGAGTTTGCCCAACCAGTTTACATGTGCTTTGTGGACTTGGAGAAGGCATTCGACCGCGTCCCTCGGGGGGTTCTGTGGGGGGTACTCCGGGAGTATGGGGTACCAGGCCCTTTGATAAGGGCTGTTAGGTCCCTGTACGACCGGTGTCAGAGCTTGGTCCGCATTGCCGGCAGTAAGTCAGGCTCGTTTCCGGTGAGAGTTGGACTCCGCCAAGGTTGCCCTTTGTCACCGATTCTGTTCATAACTTTTATGGACAGAATTTCTAGGCGCAGCCAAGGTGTTGAGAGGATCCGTTTTGGTGACCTTAGAATCGCTTCTCTGTTTTTTGCAGATGATGTGGTCCTACTGGCTTCATCAGTTCGTGATTTACAACTTTCACTGGAGCGGTTTGCAGCCGAGTGTGATGCGGCCGGGATGAGGATCAGTTCCTCCAAATCCGAGGCCATGGTCTTGAGCCGGAAAAGGGTAGCATGCCCTCTCCGGGTCGGGGAGGAGGTCCTGCCCCAAGTGGAGGAGTTTAAGTATCTCGGGATCTTGTTCACGAATGAGGGAAAACTGGAGCGTGAGATCGATAGGCGGATAGGTGCAGCGTCCGCAGTGAAGCGGGCGCTGTACCGGTCTGTCGTGGTGAAGAGAGAGCTGAGTCAAAAGGCAAAGCTCTCAATTTACCGATCGATCTACGTTCCCACCCTCATCTATGGTCATGAGCTTTGGGTTATGACCGAAAGAACAAGATCTCGGATACAAGCGGCTGAAATGAGTTTTCTCCGCAGGGTGGCTGGACTCTCCCTTAGAGATAGGGTGAGAAGCTCAGTCATCCGGGAGGGACTCGGAGTAGAGCCGCTGCTTCTCCACATCGAGAGGAGCCAGTTGAGGTGGCTCGGGCATCTGGTTAGGATGCCTCCTGGACGCCTCCCTGGTGAGGTGTTCCGGGCATGTCCCACCGGGAGGAGACCCAGAGGAAGACCCAGGACGCGCTGGAGGGACTATGTTTCTCGGCTGGCCTGGGAACGCCTTGGGATTCCCCCGGAGGAGCTGCTCCAAGTGGCTGGGGAGAGGGAAGTCTTGGCCTCCCTACTTAGGCTGCTACCCCCGCGACCCGACCCCGGATAAGCGGGAGAAGATGGATGGATGGATGGATAAATGTTACTGTCAACACATTAGCTGTGTTCTCCTCCTACTTTGGAGAAACAGACCTTTACAAACATGGAACTGTTGGAACATTTTAAGTGTCACGATGCTCCACTTATTGACTTTTAATAGATCTGTATGTGTAGAGCAATTTCTGCAATCGCTGTCAAGGAAGACGATCGAAACTCGTTCAGAAACGTGAATCAATTGGTAGATCCAGGATGATAAAATGTCAGAATATCAACAAACAAGGCTAATTTACTAAATGTGTTTGGATTTATACAGTATGTGCATTCTCACAGCCTATTATTGTACCATTTTAAATATTGTTTTTTAGTTAGTATTATTATTTTAATACAGCATATTTTGGGGGGGGGGGGGGCGAATTATGGGATATATATTTTTATATTTCAATTGAGGATGGTTTTGGACAGGAGGAATTATTTATTGCTGGTGTGTGAAATCTTTGAAAAGCTTTAATATCAGCTGGAGTCAACTATGATCATGGCCATCCACCAAATAATTAGATAATGTATAAAAAGATTATGAATGATAAAATACACTATTGTTGATTACTGGAGGGAGCGAGACATTCGAATAAATATTTTTTTGGGTATGAATATACTAAATTTACTGTTGCCTGCTCCTTAGCAGGAAGTAACCAGTGGTAAATGTAGACACGTCTGTAATCAATCAAGTGAGTTTCACAGCAGGAGTTTGCACGTCTCCAATGCTGTGCAGCAGATCCGTTAACTCACTAAATGACCCATAAAGAAGGCCATGGTTTGACTTTGTGATTAACAATTAGACATTCCTTTACTTCCAGACAGCATGTGGTTTACATGCATTTTGCATGTGTTAGAAACTGAGACAGTCATGAAGATGCATGAAAACGATCCAGTGTTGCTCACAGGCAGAGCATGATTTAATGTGTTCACATGTTTTGATCCCAGCCCTCCTGCTAAAGCTCATTAGCATAAGCCAGTCATCAATGCACACGCTAATCTTGCCAAAACAAAGAGCTGGCAACAGCTTTACCAACTGTTAGACTTGATTTTTGAGCTAACTGAGCTGTAATTGAAGAAACACAAAAATAGCTGTACTTTTCACACACACACACACACACACACACACACACACACACACACACACACACACACACACACACACACACACACACACACACACACACACACACACACACACACACAAAAAAAAGATTAAACAGCTAAAGCAGCACTAGAGTTGTTTATTTAGACATACCACTGATAGGAGGGTGAGAAAGAAATCAGTTGTACAGAAAACAAATTGTTAAAAGAAAATCTGCTCTACTCAGCACTGTTGACATTTTAGATTTGCTTTTTATGTATTGTGGTAAAACCTCTGCATGGTTCTGGGTGTTTACAATAAAAAAAGGGGGTTATTTGTGGTCAATAGAAGTCAGTGGACCCGTCTGACATATGTGTCATGCTGACATTTCAGTCCCGGCTACATGCAGGGTACTATGAGATACAGTTTCTCTATCTATTACACTTTTGTGGAGTTTACAGAAAAGGTCAGAAATGTCCAAGCATTTTATTTGAATACATTAGAGTCTAATCTTCTCTGTGTAACAGTCACTTGTGTTGCTGTGCCACCGTCACCTCCAATTTGTTTTCCTGGAAATAAGTTTAATATTGTGAGTTACAGTTGGATGGACAGAAAATTCCGTTTCTCATACACTGTAAATGGAAACATGGTATTTAATTAAAAATAGTAAGTTGACTTAAATTAGTTTTCATCAAATAGTGATTAAGACTCACTTTTAGTAAGTTACTTGTACTTTTTGGTCAAAAAATCTCAGTAGCTCAGTTAACTTGAGCTCGTTTCATTTAGAAAAAGTAAGTTTTTGATAAGTGTGCTTTCTTTCTGTGTTGGAAGTTGCACCACTGTTCTTTTTATTTTTTTAATCACTTTCTACGTTTACTCCACTACATTTGAGAGGAAAATATTTTTTTTATTTTAAATCACTGCATATGTAATGAGTACATGAGATGATTATCACAAGAGCTGTACACAGCAAAATCAAAAGTGTTAGATTTACAGTGTTGGTGTTGTCTGTTAAAAATCTGTAGTCAATTCAACACTTCTTTGGTCTAGATTAACAATATGAATGTTAGTTTCCCAAAATCTGTCATGTGTTCAACGCCTGACAAGAGTTACTCCCAGTACCGGTAGGTGGCGGTAATGCGACCTCAACGTTTTTTGCCAACCGCCAAGAAAACCTCATCAAGAAGAAGAAGAAGTCACTCCCAGAATTCAATGCGTCTGTGACGTGTTTTTTCAAACGTACTTGAAAGCGGGAGGATCAAGTCTGGAGCTAAATCGTGACAAAGTACCGTAAGTTTTTGCATGTATATTTTTTTATGACTGCAATATTAATTTTCCCTTTTCGCAATATACATGGTGTGCTTAACGTTGCGTTTGGATATCATGGTATAAATTAAAAAAATGCAACGTTTGCGAGAGGCTAAGCTAGCGGGGGTTTTAGCTAACAGAGAGGCTAAAGGTAGCTGTCATCATAACACGGTGTCCTGCTAACCAAACATTAAAACTGTTAGAAAAATCTGACGGACATCTGAGTGAACATGTTTAGCTGTCATGTCGTTCTCTTCATATCAAAACAAGCTCTGAGATACGGGCGGCCATGTTGCTGCTGGAAGGTTCCTAGAGAAATACAGTGGTGGGATGTAACTAAGTACAAATACTTTATTACTGTACTTAAGTATATTTTTCATGTATCTG
>JBBPBX010025554.1:15944-27301 GCA_038048925.1 Garcialebias charrua
AACCTTAGTATAAACAGTTTTTTGTTTTACTTGTTGTGAACAAATCAAGCTGAAACGGTACCTACTGGATTAAAACCTGGCAAAGAATATGAAAAAAAATATTTTCTTATAATTAAAATAGTAAATATAAGTATTGATATAATAATTAGATTTAAATATGAATACCGGTACTCAACTAGCTCAGTGGTGCTTAAAGCTGCTATATGTAACTTTTCTAACAATATATTTTTAACATATTTCTTCACTCTGTCACTAGATTGATGTTAGAGAGGTAATCTCTGAAAAAAACTTAAAAAAAAATATTGTCCCCTTGCTTCTCCAGGTGGTAAATAAGCATTTCTAAAAAGAAAAAGTGACCCGCCATTTTCCAGCCAATAAAAACAAAGTTTGTAACCAGCCAATAAAAACCGAGCTTGAATTTGAATCAGCCAATAAAAACAGAGCTTGAATTCAAATTTCAACAGACCACAAGGGGGCAGAGCCATATATGGCTCTGAGGGGGAGGGATCAGAATGCTTTGCTTGTTGAAATTTTTTCTAAGTGCTGATGTTCTACAGAAACTGCAGACTGAACCTTTAACAAGTTTTGTTAAATTAATGAAGTTGCTTAAATAGGGGGAAAAAGTTTAATTGTGCGAAAATTATTAGAAATTTTAAGCCGTGACTGTTTTATTTGCGTTAAACTATTTAGGATAATTTCACAAACATTTATAAGAAGTATACGTCACTGCATATTCAGCATTATTTGGTGTACGTTTACATTAACTTTGTGTAAGTCAGTGTAGTTTTAACAGATAAACATAAGTTTTATTGTAAGTATTGGATCATTTTGCTTCACCCTCCTGTTTTTTTGTTGTTCGTCTTTTCTCAGGGCGGGCTGGTGGAGATCGAGGCGGTCGCTGTTCTCGGTCCACTCTCCGACTCCTCCTGACTAGCCGAGCTCATCCCAAACAAGTTGTAGCGTAAAAGCATCGAGCGTCGTCGTTCTCAGTCCTGCGAAGGCATCGTTTCATTTCTGACCGGCTGCACTTCTGAACAAGACGTAGAGCCTCGTATGATTTAAACCTTCAACGCAGCATTTGTGATGATTAATGTTTAAAACTATAAGTGAGGTTTGATAAAGTATGATTGCCACTAACTGATTTTCTGGTTTGATCACTTCTTTTTTTTATGATTTATATAAAACTAATTAATAAACCAATTATTTACATCTTTCAGTCATGTTGTGTTAATTCAAAGAAAAAAAAAATTAAGGCTGTCTTTATTTTTTCACAGTTTAAAGCTCATCATTACACATCTTCATGACACACAAGAATCCTTATTAAAGGGATGGTTCAGATCATTTGAAGGGAGGTTTTGTGAAACAAATCAATTTCAGTCATGTTACCAAGTTTTTGTTATCCTTGCATTTTTTAAATATATATATATATATATTTATTCTCACTTGTCCTTTTTATTTAAACTTCTCATTGTGTTTTGTGATTGAAAGCAGCTTTCCTTCAGGATAAAGTCTTGTCAAAAACGTGTTGTAGATAGCTCTTTGAACAATCTCAGTTTATAAATCAAAATTAATTTGGACCAGATTAAGGAGCAGACAGATTGGTCAAGGCCAAGATCTCCAGTGAATTTCTGCCACTTTTAAACATGTTTAAACTCATCTTTCTGGTTAATGGTCTTTTTGGCCTCCATTGCAGAGCCAAGTGGAGAATTGGAAAGAACTGTCCTCACGTCCCTTTTGTGAGCATGATGACATGAAAGATAAGTGAGGTGATGTCCATTTTGGTGTTTGGCTGCATTTAGGTCCATAAGAAAGAAAAAGGTTAAGGTAAATGTAAGAAAGGTCACTATCAAACAATTGCCACGTCAAAATCTAAGATGGCTGCCATCATATATGTAAACCTTGTGAGCTGGATAACTTCAAAAATAAGCAACGTGCCCACTTTCATTTTGGTGTGAAGCTGAATTTAGGTGTAAGAAAAGTCACTTTTAAAAATAGTTTTCCCAAATCAAAATCCAAGATGGCCACCGCCATATACTTACTGTATATAAGTAAACAAGCCACCCCTATCATTTGAGGAAACTAAGCTTTCTAGTTTTCATATTAAAATGTTTCCTCAAATGATTAGATTGGCCAATAATAATCCATGTAGGCCAAGGCCACCATTGGCCACCCCCTGGCTCCGCCGTTGCACCTGGTCGTGGATAAAATTGCTCTCTCCTCTCATCAGGATCTGTGCTAAAAGAAACCCGCCTGCATTCTTATACACAATGTAACTTCTAATATTTTGCAACAAAATCATTAATGTTTACCGTACTCTTGTATTGACTTTTTCTTTGCAACCTGGGGTCCTTCCAACAGGAATATCATGATATGGGAGTCAAATTTGCTCAGGAGCCAAAGATTTTTCAACAGACTTTTGATATAGAACTAAATGTATCATGCTAATGTTTGTCAAACCTCCCAGCTGTCTGATGTTCAAAAACTGGGAAAATGTCAAACTTCCATTTAATCAAAAGGGCGTTTCAGTTTTAAGGGTTTAAACACAGCATTTGTTGTTCATCAGCACAAAGAAGACTTTGATGCTCAAAAGCTGAGTAACAGTGAACCATTTTGTTTAACTGACCTTTGAAAGCCACATTTTCTTTTGCGTTCATCCATTTTTATGTTGGGTTTTTTTGGGGTCAAAATTAAACCATGATAATCTTTTTTTTTTTTTTTTTTACGGTGGTCATAGTTGTTCATGACCTTTTCAATGAATCCCTCTTCAAATGATCCCATCACTTTAAACCCTCTTCATCATAAATACAGATAAAACCATAGTTAGCGGCCCAAACAGAAGAATTAAAATGGTTATATAATCTTTGGATTTCAATTTTGTTGTAGAAAAATACATTCTTACAGTTAAAGTTGTGTCTGGAACTATAACAATATTTCTACATTGATAATAAATACAGATTTCTGAGTTTTTCTTCAAACGACTGCCCTCCTTTTACTGTTTTTACAGCAGAATGTGCAGCCGTACGCCATCAGGAATGGGGAGGGGAATAAAAGGCACAGTGGTGATGAAGGACCCTGACTTGAAAGTGGTCTTCATAGGGTCAACATCTTGGCAACAAGGCGATATCTTGCACGCAAACACACGCACAGACGCACTTCCACTTATTCACACAGACAGGTTGCAACTCTTCCAGCAAATCTGGGTGGTCACATGTGTCATGGTTCACTCGCTGGGAGCTGGAAACACAAAGATGAAAAAGAATAAAAGGTTAGATGCATTTTTATTTTATGGTTGGTGTGATGTTTAAATACAGATGTGCTTACCTGGTGCCTCCTCTGCTTTGGTCTCCGAATCAGTCACTGCACAGGAAAACAAAGAGCAACAAGTTTTATTTACGAGTTCATGACACAGCTGAAGGATTAGAGTAAATTAAAACAAGTTTGTCATTTGAAGTTTGAGTTTTTTTTTTTTCTCTGCAAGACCAAGAAATATTCTGTTTATAACTTTAGAGGTGTGAAATATTTATCTGATATATTCCAATTTGTTCATCGTAAAAACTAGTTTTCTTCTTGCACCAGTTAGTCATGTAATTCCTCAGGGTTCCGTGTTTGGAACAATACTTTTTACATTATATATGCTTCCACTAGGTAAAGCTTTTAGACAGCACAGGATAAGTTTTTATTATGCTCCTATTTATCCATGAAACCTGATGAATCCAATTAGTTACTGAGATTACAAGCTTGTCTTAGAGACATATATACAAAACATGAATGTGTCTTAGTTTTCTGCTTTTAAACTCAGACAGGACAGAGGTTGTGGTTTTTGGACCTGAGCTTCTTCAGAACACATGTTGAAGTCCCCCACTTTCTTGGGATGGCATTAATTTAGCCTCTTCTAATGTATAGAAACTTGATTTTGGTTTTTAATCATAATATGCCATTTAACGGCCCCCACATTAAAAATGTTCCCCGGACCACGTTCCTCTACATCACATATATCAAAGTCCTGGCCCGCGGGCCAGATCCGGCCCGCAAATTAATTATTTATGGCCCCCTGGATGATATTTAATTACCATTAGAACTGGCCCGCAGGCCACAGCCGCCCACTGGTGTTTTGCACGCATCAACACTACATCCCCCACAATGCAACTGTAGTAGGGGTGGGGCCGATCCGGAGTCGTGTCTCATGAACCCAGAGTAATACGACCCGCCTCACGTCACATTCAGGAAATCCATTCCATAGTTTGCAGCCAGCTACAACGTGCGGACTGGGCGAGTAGCACTTTAGCTAACAGCTAGCCAACTTATGTCCGCTGTGTGGAAGTATTTTACACTAAACACCACAAGACAGCAACTTGCAATGTCTGCAGAGCCATAGCGCCACATTAAACCGCGGTCATGTTAGTTTTATGTTGGACATTCGAGCTCTGGGGTTTCAGCGGGACGCCACTCTCTCAGAACCGAAACAGGGAGACCAGCTGCGTCCAGTCCGACCCGCTGTTTGACCGTCTCGTAGGAGGGACAGGCTGAGAGCAGCTGACCGAAATCAGAGCGCCCGCCCTGGATTGAACAATAAAAACACACCGCTGAAGCCACGGAGCTCAAATGTTCACCGAGAAGTTGCTAAACTTCATCAAAATTAATGACCAACAGCTATCAGCTGTAGAAAATGAAGGATTTTGCAGCTTGATACTTGCAGACAACAGTAAACAATCATAAAAAAGCCTATTAATAAAAAATCATAAGAAAACTGTATTAAAAAACCAAAACGAAACATAAACAGCTACATTATAAAACAATGTAAAATACTAAAAGCAGGAACAGGTCTGTGTTGATTTATGCCAAGAACTTAGCAGATGTAAAGCTATTTAATATTTTATTCAATTCATTTTCTGTATTCATTCATTTAAAAGAGACAAAATAAAACAAATTCATCAAAAAGAAAACATTGAATGAAAAGAATGCAGAAATAAGAAAAAAATCTTATATCACCTCCTTATGGTAAATGGAGCTTATTTATATAGCGCTTTCCAGCCCACTATGAGGGACCCCAAAGTGCTTTACAATACCAACCATCCACCCATTCATACACCGGTAGTGGCAGACTGCCATGCAAGGCGCCATCCAGTCCTACCGGAAGCAACTCGGGGTTAAGTGTCTTGCCCAGGGACACAACGACACATGGTGTGGGGAACCGGGATTCGAACCTCCAACCTTCCGATCGGGGGACGACTGCCATTACCACTATGCCACGGCCGTCCCTTATAATAAACATCGAACCAGTCCGGCCCTTGGCTTGTAGCAAATTTGTTTTTTTGGCCCTCTGTGTATTTGACTTTGACACCCCTGCTCTATACATGCACAGTAACAACCAAAATGAGTTATTCTTTCCACAGCCACCAATGCTGCAGGATGAGATGGTGCAACAGACAAAGGTTTGATGCAACGTGCTGGCTTCCTTAGATAACTTACTGATTGGTATTTTGACGACTTCTTATATTGGCTTTTCCTTCTTCAGGGGGTCATCACAGCAATCTCACTCTGTCCTCTGTCCTCACGCCCAACTACGGTACCAGTACTTCAATGTCCACTCTAACTGCATCCGTATATCTCCTTTGTCTTTTTCCTGGCAGCTGCATTTCTAACATCCTTCTACCAATATACCCAATGTCCCTCCTCTGGACATGTCCAAACCATCTCAGTCTGGTCTCCCTAACTTTATCTCCCTGTTGTTCAACCTGCGCTGTACCTCTTATGATCTCATTCCTAATCTTATCCATCCTTGTCACTCCTAAGGAGAACCTCAGCATCTTAATTTCTGCCACTTCAGTTCTTTCTCTTGTCTTTTTGTTAATGTCTCTGTCTCCAGATCATAAAACATAGCTGGTCTCACCACTGTCTTGTAAACTTTTCCTTTGACCTTTGCTGACACCTTTTTGTCACAAATCACTCCTGATACTTTTCTCCATCCACTCCATCCTGCCTGGACTCTCTTTTTCACCTCTTTACTACATTTCCCATTTTCCTGGACAGTGGACCCCAAGTACTTGACGCCCTGCACCTTTGTGACCTCTGCTCCTTGTAGCCTCACTGTTCCACTGGCCTCCCTCTCATTCACACACATGTACTCTGTCTTATTACGGCTGACTTTCACTCCTCTTCTTTCAAGTGAATACCTCCACCTATTCAAGTTCTCTTGCACCTGTTCCCTGTTCGCACCACAGATCACAATGTCAGAATACATGTACCAAGATCTATGTTCCTCCCTCTTTGGAAATAAGTGTTGATTATAGCCATTTCCAATTCCCTTGGCAAATACCACCACTATCTGTCCTTCCTGGTTTCTTTCCTTGATACCAAACCTACCCATCACTTCCTCATCCCCTCTTTTTCCTTCACCATCATGTCCATTCAGGTCTGCTTCTCCCTGGGAATAATCTCTATCACTTCATCTAAATCCTTCCAAAAATTATCTTTCTTCTCTACCTGTGGAGCATAACCACTGACATTAGACCTTCTACTTCTACCTTCAGACACATCACCCTATCTTACACTCTTTTCACCTCTACTACATTCTTTGCCAACTCCTCCTTCAGGTCTGATTGGCATTTTATAATGTAAGTGAATATTTTTGCACACTGGCCTCAGAAAATTGTAAAATGGATAAAATAAATAAACTGAACTGAAATCTCAGGGCTTGCATTGCATTCTGTTCACATTCTTTTTAGAAGGTTGAGCTAGGCGATTCACAAGCCAGCCCTTAAATAATCAACCTCCAGATGACTCGGAGATGGCAGAGCTCCGACACTCGATCTCTCTCCGTTGGTTGTGAAGTGAAGGTTCATCGTGGAGGCCCTGTGTGTGACGCTCTGGTTTCTCTGTGGATTCGGATTGCAACTTAATGAAACCGCAGTGACAACAAAGCACAGAACAACGGAACAGGACTGTGGTCAAGCTTGCACTGAGGATGAGTCAAGCTGGACACCAAAGGGTGTCAGGATCAAGTGAGAGACAGGGTGGAGGTTTTGTTACATCAAGTGAAAACTCTGGGGATAAAATCTTCATTAAAGCTTCGTCTGGATGTACAGTTGAGCAGAAGCGCCAAATAGTGAATGTAGAAGTTGTTACTTTATATAAACTATAAACACTGAATTATTTCATGCAGCAATTTAAAATCGGCATTAGATGGTCATTAAGCTATCATTGACACTGGTTCCCTGGACAGTAATTGATAGACAATTAAGCACTTCGCAAGTTTAGTAAATTGTGCGAAAAATCTTGATTCAACCCATTTTTATCACCCGCTGCTAAAAGATGGATGATAATGTAGTTGACTGTTGTTTTAGCCAACTATCCCATAAACCAATGGACGATTTTAATGCAACCTTCATAGTAACTAGATGTACTGTACATCTACAGCCTTAACTTGTAGAAGCAACTGAATTCAAGATGGCCACCACAGATAATCACTCAGCATAGACTCAATGTAACTTATTTATTTATTTTCAAGATTTGACCAATAAAACGGAATCTCATTCATTTTTCAAAATAAGATAATCTCAGTTCGATACTGGCATGAAAGAGGGGACATGCATTCCATCAAAGAATGCTAACTTTTTAATTCAAGACTTTGTATTTCAGGACTAAGACTTTCTTGTAATATTTAAAAGGGTCTTGTGCAATAATTTTCCTTGGGGTTTTTAAAAGCCAACACAGCATATTGTGCAGTAAAAAACGGACTCTTTTGAGGAAAAGTGTACAGAAATTGAGTGTGGTTTATAACATTTGCACAGTATTGTACATGTAAATAAAAGCCTTCAAAATGAGTGAGTTAAAGGAGTTTTCCCATTACAGCTTCCACTTTAATATGTGACTGAACTGATTTAAACATCAAAATAAGTGTTCAGAGAATCGTTTTTTTTTTACAAAAGTTGTTTAAAAGTTTGAGTTGTCCATGTGACATTTATCAAGTGAGTCTAATCCGTGTCCTTTCTCTTTCCCTTATCTTGTCAGCAAGCCGACTGTTTATAATATAAACAGCCTTTTCTTATTGTTGGGAATTGAAGCCAGCAAGACCCTGGAACTGCCATGTTGAAATTTTGGAACCAGAGTGTGAGCACTAGTGATCTGGAGGTGACACCATAAAATAACTCATTAGCACTGAACATATTTAAAAAAAAAAAAGGACTATTTGAAAATACAGCAGCATAGTAAGAATTATGTGAACAACAAATTCAGCAGTCAGTCATTTGGTGAGTACCTGAGCAGTGGTGGCACCGTTCTGCTAATACGCTAACAGCTAAAAGAGGAACTGACGTTTCATTGGAATTTTCGCTAACTTTGGAAACCGTTAGCGGATTTAGCTTCTGCTAAATCGGGTTTTGCCAACTAGTCTATTATAGGCGTGTCTCCAAGAGTCCGTTAGGCATGCTATTGGCTGACTGCTGAGACTAATGAGCATGAGGAGCAGGTGTGAATGGCTACCTGAGCAAGAAGGAGGGAAAATGGCCCCGGGAGACACTGAGAAACTAAACGTGAGGAATCTCAAAAAGGAGGAAAAACATGGAAAACTATTTATTTAACTAATGTGTTTTGTTTGTTTACACAAAGGGAAAGGGATTTATAACTTTCCAAGTTCTGGCCTCGTTCCATGGTTCTGATCAGAGGTCTAGATATAACTGGTCTACAGTTGGTCTTTGCTTCTCCATCAGCTGATTGGAGTGGTTTGATGTAAGCAAGTCTTCAATCTGTGGCCATTTTCTTTCCCTTGTTATATTTTTTTGCAGGTTAGACTTGTTTTGGTTCTGAAACGGTCCCGGCTATCAGAAGAATGAACCCAAGGATGGAGACTAACACATGGACGTTTAAATGCAATGTAAAGACTTTGCTCAACAAAACATAAAGACTGATGTGGCAGCAAAAATAAAAATCACCAGGAGACATGGCATGAAACTCGACAATGCCAGACAGTTGAGTTTGGAGAGCTGAAGGACCATAAGATATTAGTGAACTGACGGCACAGGTGTCACTAGGAAATAACTGAAACATAGAAAACAATAAAATAAATAACAAAACACACAAAATTACATGAAAACGACAAAGATCCTGACAGTAACGTTATAAAACAGATGACTGTGCCTCTGCGCTGAATTACAGTAACAGAACAGGAGTTTGTGGATGGTGCATGTGCTTTGATGTTGTAGTTCAAGACTTTGCATTCAGCAAAGCGAAACACGGAGAGTTGACCTCATGAACCTTTTGGCTCCTTGTCATTTGCATCACAAAGCACTGAAGTTACCATATTTTCCGGCGTATAAGTCACAGTTTTTTTTAAAAACTAATTTGCATGTTCTGCGACTTATACGGCGAAGCGACATATTTATGGATTTTTTCCCATATTTTTAGACCAATTTTTGGCTGAGATATGACCGTTTCTATTCATTCAGACGAAAAAAATGGAGCAGTACCACTTTCGGCCGCTAGGGTCCACCGACTGTTCCCAGCTCATGTGTCCGACGGTAGCCTCCTCTGCTCGGACTCACTCTATCGCAGCCCGGCCTCCTGCTCTCTGGAGGTCTGAACTATTGTTAGCTCAGTGTTTCACTGTTAGCAAAATAGCTCATGAACCACAGGACAGATTTTGTGAAACTTACAGAAAGTAATCACTGGATGGACATTTACAACTGATAAGCTTTAGGAGATGTTTTAGCTAAAATTCAATTTATTTATAATTTATTTTGTCTGCTTCATTTTGCCATGTTTTAACCGTCAAAGTGCATTTATTTAAAAAAGTTCAGCTGAGACACACTTTTAATATAATGTCAGCAAACAAATATATTTTTAAGGTGTTTATCTTATTAAACTTTAAAGACATGAAGGTTTTCGCAGTGCGCGCACATTTGGAAGAGCCGTCAGAGCGAAACTATTTATATCCAGCTGATTTGACCATTACGTGCATTTATTAAGGAGAAGTTCAGCTCAGATACACCTTTACTACAATGTCAGCAAACAAATATATATTTTTAGGTGTTTATCTTGTTAAATTTTAAAGAAATGCAGCGTTCCCACCCGCTGCAGGTGCCCGTTTTGCACGTAGCAAAACTTTTTTAAATTCAGCTGATTTGACAATTACGTTAGCCTGGTTAAAACCAGACCCATGTCCTTCACTTCGCTTCGTATAGGGTCTGGACTTTCTCCATAGAGAAACGATTCTTGCTGGAGGCGTGGCCTCTGCCTGAGGAACAAAACCATTGGATCTTAGAAAAATTTTGAACAGGGAAAGCATTCTGCTCCCTCCCCCTCTGTGCTCTGCCGAACTTGACATCTGCTCCGCCTCCTGCTGCATTCTCTAGCTGCCGCTGCATATTCTGTATTTATATGTTATAAAACGTTCGAAATAATAAAATAAAACTATGTAGCGCTGGTCCAGCACACCAGAAAATATGCAGGGACTCGGGCAGCAACGTAAAACCCGAGTTTTTTTCTTTCGTGACAACCTCAGTCATTTCCTTATTCTTTGCACTCAGCGGAGGGAGAGGAGGAGGAGGAGGAGGGAGGAGGGAGCGATCACTTGACTTTTGGCAAAAAAACAAAAGAAAACTCCAGATAAGAGATTAAGAAGGGGAATTTAACACATTTGTGTCACATATAAAACAGTCCTGCATCACTTTGAATGAGAACATGCGGATGCTCGCTGGCTGCGCACTGGGACAGGTGGGGGCGTGGGTTAGGGGCCAAAAACTCCGCCCCTTCTGTTCTCTGATTGGTCCGGTCAAAAATCTACCGGAGAAATCCTTGTCTATGGGAGAAGTCCCAGACTGAGCAGTGAAGGGAAATGAGAATTGGGCGGAGCCAGTGCTTTAAGTGGGCCGGAACTCATAGATATCATATATAGAACACTAGATACCGCATGGCCCGCTCTCGCCTATTGGAGCTGACGAGATTTCAGGCGGCCATCTTGGCGCTGTCGTCCGCTCCACTCAGCCTTATATATTTGGCTGGCACAATAAAGTATCAGCACATTTAATCAATCATAACACGCTGAATAGTAATCCCATTGCCACATATTTAAATGTTAGGCATACAGCTATTAAAACTGCATGTATAGGAACATATATTTTAGCATATTTAAATAATTTTGGTGGAATACCATACTTAATTATATGACATGTTTAGCAAGATGCAACCAAAGATGCAATTTATTCACACACACATTATGTATACATATTAGATACTGTAATTATATATACAGTATACAGTATATATATATACAGTATAAATATATATATATACAGTATATATATATATATATATATATAATATATATATATATATATATATATATATATATACAGTATATA
>JBBPBX010025554.1:27537-38788 GCA_038048925.1 Garcialebias charrua
TTTTAAATCTAATCTAAAAACCTTCTTATTCAGGCAGGCTTTTAATACCTAGTAGTTCTTTGACATTCTTGTTATGTCTTAATTGTTTTTAACTGGCTGTTTTTTATTGTTATTTTTTTATTGTTTGTTTTATTTCTGTATTGTTCAGCACTTTGTGCACCTTCTGGCTGCTGAAAAGGGCTCTATAAATAAAGATTGATTGATTGATGTGCAACTCCCTAATTGTGTCAATTAGTGTCCAGGTGCACGGCTGGAGGAAGACACCGAGGAGTGGAGGTGATTGGCTGCCTGCCTGGAGGTGCTGCAAAAAAGGAGCTGCGTTGGAGATGACGTTGGCTTTCCACCCACTGTACATCCCAACCAGCCACAGATGACCTGTTCTGCATCGATTGTCAGAGAAATTAGTTTAGTTTTTGTAAAGAGACATTTTTCTCCTGTCTTGTTAGTTTAGTTTAGGCAAGAGACCTGTATTTTGGTTAATTTTGTTTTGTTAGGTAAGTGAAAAAATAGGAGGAAACATAATTTGTTTTGTTTATTATTTAGGCCTGAGGCTAACCCTGACGTTTGCTAAGACTCCAAATTCATATCAATCAATATTCACACTGTAAATAAATATTGTTTAATCATATCATTAACTCCGTGGCTGCTTGAGGTGTGCAGAGAATGGAAACGTCCACATCTAATCACGACCTGGCAGCTGTATATTTTGCCAGTTGTAACAAATTGGGGGCTCGTCCAGGACAGCTATGATTTTTGCCCCAATTGTAAACAATTGGGGACTTGTTCGAAACAAATACGTTTTGGTATGTTCCCTCTTCTCTGATTGGCAACTTTATTGTAATAATTGACATGGATGTTCCTATTGATGACTTTGTGCTACCGGGCATGTCCGTCAGTAGAAAAATTAGATAAATGTAGAAAAGCAGACTTTCTCATTGTGGCTAACTTTTATGATGTACAAGTGTCTTACAGTGAAAGCAGAATTAAAGCAGACCTTGTGTGACCAGCTGGTGAAAAAAGGTGTGCTGATGTCACAAATTAAAGCAGTTAAAAAGGCAGATGTTGCAGGGGGAGCAGCTGCATTTGTGGCGGAGGTGGTGGACGTGCACCCACTTCTGATGCTGAACCAGACCCGGTGTCTGATCTTCATAAAGGTATGTCTACTGAAGATCTTCGCCTAACCCGCCAAATAAAGGAGGTGGAACTGCAGACCATGCATCTCCGTATCAGAGCTTTTGAGCTTGAAAAGGGGTCACCTGCTTCTGTTGTGGGACAGACACCTTCCAGCACACACCTTCCTGTTTCTGCTGGGTTTGAAATAAGTAAGCAGAAGTCTGTTCTAGTTTATCAATTGAACAAAGTCTAGATTATGAAACTCTGGAAACAAAACTGTGTTGCAAGTTTACAAACTTGTTCCAGAAGCATATAGGCAAAAATTCAGAAAACTTGATAAATCTGCCAACCAGACTTTGTTGAATTTGCGTGAGAGAAAACTGTTTTATTTGATAAATGGTGCCAGTCGTCTAAAGTACAATCAGTTGAAGAATACAGAGAGCTAATTTTGTTGGAGGAATTAAAAAAATGCTTGCCAGAGCACATTGTTGCTTATTTAAATGAGCAGAAAGTTTCATTGTTAAATAAAGCAGCACTTTTGGCTGATGAGTTTATTTAAACTCATAAAACAGTATTTAGTTCACCTGCTGCCTGTCAGAAGATGCCCTCTTAGAGGAGAATTAAATCCCTGTTTGTGCATGGGCCATCTTCACCTACCACAAGTCATTTTGCTGCCATGGACATCTGATCGCTTTGTGTCCAATACTGAGAAAAAAAGAAGCATTCTGAAACGCCTGATGGCGTGGGTTTAATAAAGCCTGTTTCACAAATTCAAGCACACGCTCAGCCTTTAGAAAATCTCAAACCAGAAGGAGATCCTCAGTTCTAGCCATTTATGTCAAAGGGTTTTTGTCTCCTCCACCAGAAATTATAACAAATGCATCCACGCTCACTTTTGATTTTTTAACTCCTTCCTCCAATGTGTTCCCCGCCTGCGCCGTTACGTGCATGCAGTCTCGGAAGATGGGTGACTATGTTGAGTTATCTGACTCATTTGTGGCTACACTTGATGAAGTGCCACCCGTTAATGAAAACGTGTAAAACGTGATGTGTCTAAACTGTTTCCTGCTGAGGCAAATCTAAGTTTAAATGTGAAAAGAGAAATGTTGATAAAAGCACAGAAAAGTCTCTAACTGCCTCTTCTCTAGCCTGGTTAAAACCAGACCCTTGTCCTTCACTTCGCGAAGGGAAATAGAATTGAGCGGAGCTGCGTAGGAAGGCGAGGGCTAGGCTACCTCTTCTCATGTGACCCCAGAAAAATCTGATGCTCCCGTCCAGTATTTTGTAGAAAATGGCATTCTGAGGAGAAGTTGGTCCCCAGATTCAGGTGATATCCACAGTGTTAATCAGTTGGTGGTGCCAGAAGAATACAGAGAACAAGTTCTCAGTCTGGCACATGATTACAGGTCATCTGGACATACTGGTGTAAACAAAAATGGCAACTCACCTTTAAATAAACTCCTTACATAAACGAAAATAAAATTTATCTGACAATTGACAGATAGCAGGCCAGCTGTGGCTGGTTGGGATGTTGGATGGAAAGCCAACATCATCTCCAACGCAGCTCCTTTTATGCAGCACCTCTGGGCTGGCAGCCAATTTCCGCTCCACACCTCAGTGTCTTCCTCCAGCTGCGCACCTGGACACTAATTCACAAAATTAGAGAGCTGCACATACACACACACAAAACTTACGATAGTCGCAAACAATGCCATTTGTGGGAATCAGTTTGTTTGGTGGCTCCTCAGACTGAAGAAGTCCTTTGGATGAAGAATGAAATGTCTCAGCAAAAAAGGAAACTGTCTAGATGACCTGATTGAACATTGTGGGATTTATACCACGTCGAGAAACTACGAGAGTGGCAGTAGCATGGGAGCTCTGGGCTGAGCCCAGGTGCAAGTCAGCTCTGTGAGGAAGTCCAGAAAGATGGGCATCCTTTGCCTTATGGCGGCCTGCTGCTTTGAGTAAAAATAATTTCCTGCCAACCTCGTGACTTTTTGACAAGGTGGAGGCTCCAGCCATGGGATCTGCAGTGCGTCCGCTGCTCTGTGACACAAGTCGAACAGAGCAGGGATGGAAAAGTCATCTCCGGGAGCACAGGCACCGGGGTGCGGGAGAGGTCTTCTCCCTGTTCCCCGTATCCGACGTCGGCGGCGTCCGCAGAAAATTCACCTGAGGCTGAAATCGAGATCTCGTCCTCGTTCATCATGCCTCGAGTGTCAAATTCGACTGTTAAGTCCACCATGGGGGCCAGCACATCTGGACTGTTGCCCCATTCGACTCGTGTGCTGTCGTCCAAAGCCATGCTCTCGAGCTCCGGCGTGGGAGTGAGAGCTCCAGTCGTGTCCGGGTCTGCTGGCACCGCAGCAGCCCCCATGGCCTTGGCGACGAAGTCCGCCCGGTGCCTCCTCACCGCCTCCAGCATCTGGCTGCAGTGTGGGCAAGACTCGGGTGCGTCCAGCGCCATCGTCGCGTGCAGCATCCCCAAGCAGACGGGACAGGCCTAGTAGGTGTCCGTCGCTGAGAGGGAAAAACTGTATCCGCTGGGGCAGGCGCGCGAGGGTGGGCTCGCCGCTCTGCTGGTCTTTTTTGGAAGTCTTGTCTTTCGCTTTGCTTTCTCCGGAGGCATGTCCGAGATAAGACAAGCGAGTCCTTCAAAGATTTTTATTCACTTTATTCGAGATGTCACCTCCATCGCGTGGCTTTCACTGGCTAGCCTGCTACGAATTAGCAGAGGTAGCGGTGTGACGCAGTTAGCGCCATCGAGCGAAGCAGTCTGCGGAAAGAGGAGAAGAAAAAAACTTTGGGGTTAAGGAAAAATATGCCGGACTAGCTTTCGCTAATCCAGCAGTACGCAGGAATAATTCTCTGTGCACTCTGTGTAGGGAGCAAGCTCACCTCTAGTCAAGCGATGAAGCAGCAGAGAAGTCCCGCGAAGAGAGAGAGTTCAGGTTTAAGTGAGGTGAAGGACAATAAGAGATTGATGGATGGGTGTCAGCAGCTTAAGTACCCAGAGGGCGGGGCCTCTGGCGACGCTGGCGTCGTAAAGGCGTGATTGTATTCCTTCAGGTAATCACGCAGGGGCGCAATTCCCATAGCATATGTTGCACCGAGAGACATGACTGAAAGGGAACTGTCCAGATGACCTGATTGAACATTGTTGGATTTTATACCTGGATTATTGAACATGAACTTGGTTGTTTTGAACCACTTTGGCATGACTGTCTCGGAGGAGTTGATGGGGGAGAGGGCGGGCCCCGCAGGCCATATTAGCACCAGCAAACTGTTTTTTATCCACTATGAAGTATGCTGTTTGTAGGAATCCGTTTGTTTGGCTCCTTATCTATTACATTGAAGAAGTCCTTTTGATGAAGGACGAAACGTCTCAGCAAAAAAATAAACCAGAGATGACTGAACATTATGTATAGTACTCAACCAAAATTCAGCTATAAAATAATATTATGGGATTTGTCTGAACTCTAAAATGAAGTATGATGGGGTTTCACTCCAAAAACGGCTGAGTTGAAGAGTTTCCAGGGTGCCTAAAAATGATTTTAGCATGATGTGCGTCTGCTGTTTTATTTTAGTCATGAATGTGTTGTATAAAGTGCTTCTGTTTTAACCATTATTTAAGACACACTTTCCTCTGCACTTTGTGATTGACTGGTCTGTGCTTTGAATATTTAATGGACAAGTGGAACTGTGGAGAATTGATCCAAAACTGTACTTTATGATGAAGTGCTGCACATCGCAGTTTTTTGACTCTTGTTATGTTTGCTCTTATTTAAATCATTCCTTTTAATATTCAAGTGTATTGTGCTAATGTATAACACATTTACCAACACAAATTCTTTAAATATTTTACTTTTTCACAAACCAAATTGATGCACATTACATATGTTCCACATGTATTTCACATTATTCTGTAAATTAATATTCAAGATTTAAACCAAGGTTCTGATACTGAGGCTGAGAGGAAACCAGGTGACATGGTAAATGGGCGGCCGTGGTGTAGTGGTAATGGCAGTCGTCTCCCGATCGGAAAGTTGGCGGTTCGACTCCCGGGACCCGCACCATGTGTCGTTGTGTCCTTGGGCAAGACACTTAACCCTGAGTTGCTCCCGGTAGGACTGGAAAGCACCTTGCATGGTAGTCTGCCGCCACCGGTTTATGAATGTGTGTAGCATTCAATATATGTGTAGCACTTTGAGATTTTCAGTAATGAAAAGTGCGTTATAAATTGAATTAATTATTATTATTATTATAAATAAAAAATAAGAAATTTATTGAAAAAGGGAATGGGGTAAGTCATGCGGGCTAAGATCTGGAGCCTCATGTACAAAGACTAGCATGGATTTCATACTGAAACATGTCACACTTAAATCAAGGAAACAGTGTACACAAATAATAAGTAAGTACAGTATATAGCATTTTTCATAGATACAGTCACAAAGTGCTTTACAGAAATACAAAATACAAGCTTAAAATAAAACAAAAACAATAACAACAGCTGATTAATAAAAACAGTAAGAACAGCTGGTAAAAACAGTAAATAAAACATTTAAATAAAAGCTTGTCTGAATAAAAGTATAACTCACAATGTAGGAAACTGCATACGCATGAATCCAAGCACACTTCCTTTGTACATCCCAATCAATGTGGAATTGAGCGCACATGAAGGAATACCTGACTCCTCCCCTGACACGCCTGTTTTATGTTTTGCATATGAGATTCTTGTCTCTGCGTGTTAAATATTTATGTTTGGATGCAGCAAAATGGAAAAAATTCATTAAATACGAATCAGAGACGCTCCTAAATAAGTAGTGGGGTGTAAAAACATGCTTGCCCTACGCATGTAATAATGTGCATTCATTCATTCATTCATTCAACCTTTCTTTAAACAGGTTAGTCCCATTGAGCCACGAGGACTCATTTACAAGAGAGACCTGGATATTAACAAAGCGTGATGACAACAGTGGACATTCACAAATGATTCATATTGCATGTTTTACTATTGAATGAAGTAAACCGGGGGCACATCTGACGTTGGAGCTTTTCTCAAGTTCAAATGCAAGCAGGTTTATTGTTATTTCACCACATGTGGTACCTGAGGTGGAACAAAATTATGTACACATGGTCCCAGTTATACCGTACAGTTACATCCAACAATGGCAAACATGTAAAGTGTAAAAAGAACCAGTAAATAAGGATCTAAGATGTAAACTAAGACATATGCTAAACACTAATAATGCAAAACAGTACAACATAACAACAGCAGCACAGACATGAGTTGTGTGAGCAGATGGGTACAAATGAATACAGCAGCATGAGATCAGCAGCATGAATAATCAGCAGCACATATCAAAGTGGCATTACAGTGATTTTTTTTACAGTGATTATTCTGGTTAGATATTCATGAGTCTAACAGCTTTAGGGTAGACGCTGTTCCTCAGTCTAGTGGTTCTACTCTTAATGCTCCTCAACCTCCTGCCTGAGGGGATTGGGGTAAAAAGTGTGTGCTGGGTGAGTGGGGTCCTTTGTGATGCAGGTGGTCCTCTTGCTGCATCTGGAGGTGTAGATGTCTGTGATGGTGGGGAGACTGACTCCAACAGACTTCTGTGCAGCCTTTCAGCCATACCTTTTTAAGGCATTTCCAATTTTACACACGTCTTTAATATTACTGGAAAAACAGAGGTTCGCAGGAGCTTGGTAGAACTTAAAAGCTTATTCTTTAAATAGTTCATGTGACAAAATGAGTCGCAGAGAATCAAAAAACTACTTCCTCAGTGGTGTGGGGACATTTCACATATCAGGGCATCATATGGATGAAGTCATCCCATCCAGCTGGTCCGGTTCAGGGTCAACTGAGAAATACCTGATCAGTGTTTGGTCGGTGTGATCCCTGAAAACATGCAACCTCCCAATTCTTCTATTGGTGATGTCGTCCTGCAGCACCACTGCTGTCATTGTCCCACAATTACGTACAACTTTACGCAGCTATATATGGACATACAGTACGTGAGTTCCAGCTTTGTGTAGTCTGATATTGTAAAGTGAAAAAGTTTGCGTGGAGGTAAGAACATTCTCAAGGCAGGTCATAAAACTAACTGTAATTGGGACCCTTTGTACACAATTTTGTTCCATCTCATGTACCACATGTAATGTGAATGACAATAAAAAACCTTGAATCCTTGAAAAATGTGTATGAATGTATGCGCACTTTCATGCAACTTTCATTTTGATACATCCTGACATGAGCGTGGAACTTGGCACACGCAGCCTTTTCATGCGTACTTGATCCTTGAGGCCCCTGTACTCTCCTGCACGGTGCTTCAGGTCAGCTGATCAGCTTTTTCTGGAGGTGCTGAGGTCCAAATGGAGGCTCAGAGAGGACAGAGGTTTTTCTATTGCTTCTCCAAAATTATGAACCGATCTCCATCTTTCCATCAGATGAGCCACTTCATCGTACAGTACACTTCTAAAACTTTTGTAAAAACACATTTTTATTCTCTGGCTTCTGGCACAGCCGGAGACTTGCTCTGGTTTATTTTTACTGCTGTTTTTATTGGTCTTATTGTTCTGTCTGCATCACTTTATGCATGCTTTTATACCCACTGGATGTATTAATTGTTTATCAATCAAATCAGGGTTTTTTTTAACACAAAGAAAATTTACAGACATGTGAAAGGGAAAAAAACAAGATAGATATAAAATGAAAGGTAGCAGAAGAAAAATCGTATCATAGCTGCTCCTTCTTAAAACAAAATCAATTCAAACAATTAATTCAAACAATAATCATCCATAAATAATATAACAAAACTCATCAATTTGAATTTAGACACTCACCAGAATGTCTGGAACAAACTAGCAGTTATCTTGGGACATGGAGAAAGTTGTATCAGGACATGTCACCGCTGATATCAGGCCATTCATCTTTGTTACGTCCAACACATGAGCTGTTTCGCGTTGTTTCCAGGCAGCAAACAGTAAACAGAAAGTCAGTTTTCTATCTTTTTACCTTTCCGGTCGTGTGACCGGACATTACATCCAATAACAGAGCAAGTTTGGACCATTGCAAAACTGTTAAAACCTAATTAGATTCTAAAAATAAAAAAAATTGCGAAAAAGCTTATTTTAGTGGACAGCCCGACCCGACTATTAGCTTCCGCTCCGCGGACGTGACGTCATGCTCTTTGACTATCCAATCAAAGCGTGTGAATACGCTGACGTTTCCGTACGGCGTACGGAAAACGTAAGTGTTGCAGAAAAGGCTGTTGGCTTTTTGGTGTCGCCCAACTCAAAATCTGATTTGTTGAAGCAACAGCTTTGTCGAGATAGCTACAGGGCTTGCAGAACTGAATGTGAAGGCCTCCAGGCAGATTTATTTGACCCTGGCAATTCACTGCACTAAAACCATAGATATACGAAAGGATCTGTGTTCGGATATTCCCGGAAATGGCCCGCAATGATCCTTAAAAAATCCCAAAATCTGGATACTTATCTTTGGCAGATCCAAAATAAATGTGGCTGTTATTTGTCAAGGGCCTGCCAAAGATAAGTATCCGGATTTTGGGATCTTGGGATTTTTTAAGGATCATTGAGGTCCATTTCCGGGAATATCCGGAAATATAAGTATAAGTATATGTAAAGGATACGGAGATATACTACATCAGATCTTACCGTATATCTATGGTTTTAGTGCGTAATAGTGGCTGAAATGTGATTGGTTAAATGCTTAAATATGAAAATACGTCTGGATGCAGCGCAACCAGGGGGTAGCAATGAAAGGAAGCGGACAGACCATTTGGAATTATGTAATACGTATTCATGGACAAAATATAATAAAAATATAAAAATAATTTTTAATTTTAATTTTAAATAATTTAAAGGCCTTCAGAGAAGACCTTGCAGGCCTTGAGGGCACACCACTGATGAGACCACCATTGCACATTTACAACTGGTCCAGAACGCAGCAGCCCAATTTTTAACCATTACAGGCAAAATAGAGCACATTACACCAGTCTTGGTCTCCCTGCACTGGCTACCGGTTCATGTTCAAATCCAGTTCAAAATACTCCTGTATGTCTACAAATCGCTGAACAGTCTCGCCCCCCATCTCTCATTCATTCATTCATTCATTCATTCATTCAACCTTTATTTAGTGAGGTAAATCTTATTGAGCCTCATGGCTCATTTACGAAAGCGACCTGCTAAAACTAAAGAACGATGAACAGCAATGGTAGAATTTCCTTAAACAATAAACAATAGAAAACAAAAGAGAAAAAAACAAAAGAGAGAAATATTTTTTTTTTTTTTTTTTTAAACAAAGTATCAAAAAACTAGCAAAACATTATAAGGTAGACGTATAAAATCAAAGATAGGAACAAATCTGCATTGGTTTTTGCCAGGATTCATACAGATTCTGAAAACCATTTAGAGAAGTCAAGGTCGAGAGCTTCAGAACTTTCTCTGATTTGATACACCCGTATGTCACCATGTGCTTGTGCTCTGAGGTCAGCGGACCAGTTGCTCCTCACAGTTCCAGGAACTCATCTTAAGCGCAGAGGTGACAGGGCCTTCTCTGTAGCAGGCCCAAGACTTTGGAACGAGTTACTTCTGCTCGTCAGACAGGCCCCCTCTCTCTCGGTTTTCAAATCCCGTTTAAAGCTCCCCTGACATCATCTTTTAACTTTCCATAAAATGGCACAACATATATATATATTAAGATTGACCTCTGATCGTTTTTGCTAAAACAATGTGAAATGAATGAAAATTCCTCTCAAAAACAGTTTAAAATTAGCGCCTTTTTTTTCACACGATAAATACGGGGTTTCCCGTCGCGCGATTATGACGTCACTTCCAGACTCGCGTCTACTGCGCAACTTGTTTACAATGTCAAGATACAAACGCGATCCGTCCAATTTAGCCATTTAAAACTTTATATTTGAGCGGTTTGTCTTCAGAGAAGCCAAAGTTATTTCCAGTAAACAGCAGGTTATAATTTTTTTTCAGCTCCTGCTGGTTTTTGGAGACTTTTCACTTCAGGAAGTGCAGCAGCTCTGTGAGGACTTACACAGCAGCTGATAGTTGAGAGTCAGAAGGAATTCTACATGTAAATAGTTTTCACAGCACTGAAATGGTAATATATTAGTTAATGTTTCTAATAATTATTCAACATTAATTTATAGTTTAAAAAATTAGTCCCTTTTAAAATATCTGTTAAATATATTATTCTTTTATTTTATTTTGTTTGTGTTTTCAGGTTTCCAGGTCTCCAGTCCATCACCTGAGGCTCTTCCTGAACCACTAGTACAACCCAGACTTTCACATCACAGCAGGTAAGATTGCATCAACAAAAAGAATAGTACTCAACAATATTCTTTGATGTAAATCTGTTGATTTTCTGTGGTTCTGATGAGGGAAGTGACAAAGTGGATGCAGCATTCAGCCCATAATGGACCCAGATGTCCCCTGCGTCCAGACCTACAACACCTGGACATCCAGGAGCGTGGACGAGGAGGTGGTGGAGTCTGAAGAAGTGTACAAGCAGCAAGATGAGGAGAAACTAGACAGATGTCCCCTGCGTCCAGACCTACAACACCTGGACAGGAGGGTGGACGAGGAGGTGTTGGAGTCATTTTTACAGAGCTGATGAAGTCAAACACCACTTGCTGATATTTTTTAAACTCAATTTTTTTTTGATAATCTGTTCATATTAATGTTTCCCCAGAGGTTTTCATTTATTTGATAATATGGGATGGTTTTATTTTAATAAAATGTTTTTTTCAACATTCACCAATTTTGTTTTTACTAAAGTATGAGCTGTGAGTTGTAGATGAACGAATGAAATTAAAACAGATACACAAATATTCTCACAAAGAATAACTCAACACTAACAGATAATATAGTGTACTACTGTAACTTTATTTACACATAACTACAGAAACACTTGGTTCATTGTTATCCTTTTTTTTCAAACAATATGTTCATTTGAACAGTCAGAAAAAATATTAAATTCATTGATTCATTTTCATCTCCATGCTCTGTCCAGTTGTAGTATTTCTGCATATTTTGATGTCTTGATGCACAAACGTAGCTTTCTGCAGCATCAGTCCTGATGTTCTACAGATCCTGAAGA
>JBBPBX010025555.1:0-38788 GCA_038048925.1 Garcialebias charrua
TATGTGTGTGTATATATATATATATAAATATATATATATATATCTTCCAAAGAAAACAGAAAAAAAAATCACCTTTAAAAGAGGAGGAAATTTTCAAACATTGGTGTCAGAGAGAACACAAACCTTGATGTTCTGCATGTTTTTCATGCACAAGGCCATGAAATTATTTATGTCCAACTGTGGACTTTGCTACTTATTATTTATTAAGACCATACAAAGTTAATGCAGGTATATGGGCTAAAATATTTCAGTCACACAATGCAGGTTGAGAGGGTGTGAGTTGAGCTGCTCCACAGAAATACAACAATAAATTAAAACTAGAAAAATTTCATTTCCTGCAGAAAAGCAGTGTGAATACTTATTGTTGAAACGTTTTTTTTTTTTGTTGTTGTTGCTGAAAGCAGGTGAAGAAGTTGAAACCAGATTGAAATAACAAATAATAAAATATTGTTTACATAAAGGTTTGATGGCATTACATCACCATGGCTATGCCAAAGCTGGACTAGCCATTATCTGCTCAGTCCTGTCAGAATTAATCTGGATTTCAATAATCTGGGGTTGTTCAAAGAGCTATCTATAACAGGTAAGGCATTAACTGTTCATACCTATGATGTGTGATATACTGAGGTTTTTCTCTGAGGGAACTGGATCGATGGTGACCAAAAAAAAACATACCATCCATTACCTTTTCGCAGCATCCTTCCAGTACTTCTTGCTGTTGGAACCCCACTGTGGGTCATGGAATGCCCAGTGGGGGGTCTTGAGAAGACCGTTAGAAATTATCTTCACTTTATGAACCCCACAAGCATATTTACCTTTAACTGTTAGGTTAAAGTCTAAAACCGAAGTCAGAAATGGTTTTTAAAAAAAAGTGTGTGTAGCGACTAACGAGGCATCTTGTTTGCTTGTACAATTCATCCAGCACCAGTCGGGGTGACAAGACTGTGCAACTTTTAATTTGAGTCAGAACCAAAAACATTTAGTTCATTTGGTGAAACAAACTGAAAACTGACACAGGCTGATGAAGTGAAATCAACACAACTATAAAACCAAACAGCCAGTCCGGAGTGATCCAAGCATTTCAAGTCAGCAGAACAACAACAGCAACAACAAAACACGTGCAGTGGTTCCAGACTATTTCAGTATAACAAATGCACACAGGGGTATACTTTAAAGTCACAAAAGCTAAAACAAATAAAAGGGTGTGCATCATTCACAGGTGTAGGTACAGTATGCTAATGCTCAGAAAGCTGCAGAGGTCTGCAGCTGCTTTAAAGCAGGTCTCTCAGATCTCTCTCTTAAATGAGTCCCTGAGGCTCAATGGGACTAACCTGTATAAATAAAGGCTGAATGAAAACAAACAAAAAAAACTGTTCAACAGAATTAAAAAGTCTGATTTTGACAAGCACACTGAATCTTCTGTCTCTCACAAATTAAAGTGTGAATCTTTGTGTTGACACCCTCATAATGAGTGCTTTTACTTTGGCTAACATTTACTCATCCGAGCTTCATTATAAATAAATAAAAAACACAGCATTTTTTCGAGTTTTTTTTTTTATCATACTAAATCCACATACCGGTACTTAATACTTTATCTTCATACTTCAAAACTTTCGTCTCAGTCAAGAAGAGTGAACAACGACTTTTGGTTAATGTCACTTTTATTTAATTTATTTATTTATTTTTAATGTATCTGTATTAAAAACTACAAAGTAAGAATCCCCATAGAAATGTATGAAGATGTCTGGAGTTCCTTTAAAAACATGGCCCTCTGAAGTCTACTTGAACATACTCGCTCAGTTTAGTACCGTTGTGCAAAGCGTTTGGCTGTTTAGATCTTTGAGCAGTTTTTATTTATGGTTTATTATTATTTAATTTTTTTAACCTATTTTTGATATTAGCTTTTGTTTTACTAATATAAACATAACAACCTTCTTGCTAACTTTAGCTTTTAGGTACGGGTACATTTTAACTTATTTTACCTTTTATTAAATGTGTAGCTAAATTTAGCTTTTAGCTTTAGTATTGTAAGCTTTTAGCTATCGTTTAGCTAATTTAGACTGTTTAGTATGATTTTACTAGGTTAAACATTTGGAAATGGTATGGCAAGTTTTAGTTTTTTCTGTATTTTTATTGGTTTTAGCTTTTATCCATGATTTAGTTCATTTTAGCATTAAGCTTTGTTTCACACATTTTAGATTTTACATATTTTGTTACCTTTAGCTTTAGCATGTAGCTCCCAAAGCTTTGTGCTTCAGATTTGCTCATTCTAACTCAGTTATATCAACGAGGACCCTCATCAGTATGCTTACTGTGAGAACCGATCAACAGAGGACGCAATCTCCTCTGTGGTCCACACTGCTCTCACCCACCTGGATCAGAAGGACTTATACGTCTGTATGCTCTTTGTGGACTTCACATCTGCCTTCAACACCATGATCCCCCAAACCCTGATGGACAAACTATCCACACTTGGACTAAGCCCCTCCATTTGTAACTGGGTACTAGACTTTTTAACAAACAGACCACAGTCAGTGAGGATTCACAACCTCTCCTCCTCCACCATAACCCTCAGCACTGGCTCTCCTCAAGGATGTGTGTTGAGCCCTCTTCTGTTCACTCTGCTCACATATGATTGTGCAGCCACCCATCCAGGCTGTCATATTGTAAAGTTTGCAGATGATACAGCTGTGGTGGGATGCATCACAAACAATGATGAGTCCAGCTACAGACAGGAGGTGGAACACCTGGAGAGCTGGTGCAAAGAGAATAACCTTCACATGAATGTGAAGAAGACAAAGGAGATGATTGTGGACTTCAGAAGGAACAAACACACCCACACCCCACTGAACATAAGTGGATCTGCAGTGGAAGTGGTCTCCAGCTACAAATACTTGGGTGTACACATGAATGATAACCTCAGCTGGAGCAACAACACCACCAGCCTGATCAAGAAAGGTCATCAGAGACTCTACTTCCTCAGACGGCTGAGACGAGCTGGTCTGAGCAGCTCAGTCCTCACCTCCTTCTACAGGTGTGCAGTGGAGAGCATCCTGTGCTCCAGCATCAACGTGTGGCATGGAGGCTGCACAGCTGCAGAAAGAAAAGCTCTGCAGAGAGTGGTGAAGGCTGCACAGAAGTCTGTTGGAGTCAGTCTCCCCACCATCACAGACATCTACACCTCCAGATGCAGGAAGAGAGCCACCTGCATCATGAAAGACCCCACTCACCCAGCACACTACTCTTTGCCCCACTCCCCTCAGGACGGAGGTTGAGGAGCATCAAATGTAGAACCACTAGACTGAGGAACAGCTTCTACCCTGAGGCTGTTAGACTCATGAATAAATAAATAATAAGAATAATCACTGCAAAATATCACATCATGCTGATGCTGATCTGTTTTCTTGTTGCTGTGTTCATCTGTGACCATCTGCTCATACAGACTCATGTTCGTGCTGCTGTTTGTAATGATGTTTTTCTATTACATTAGGGCTTATTGTATGAGTCATACAAACTCATGTTCGTGCTGCTGTTTATTCCCACTATATTAGGCTTAGTGTATTACTAGTTGATGTTTTTCTTAGTTAATTCTAGATGCTATTACTGTTTTTCTCTTGCATTTGTTGTTGGATGTAACTGGGACCCCGTGTACATAATCTCGTTTTCATCACATGTACCACATGCGGTGCAAATGACAATAAAGACTCTCTGACTCTGACTCTTATAGTGTATTTTTAGTTGATGTTTTTCTTAGTTATATCCTAGATGTTATTACTGTTTTTTCTCTTACATTTTGTTGTTGGATGTAACTGGGACCCTGCGTACATAATCTTGTTTCATCACATGTACCACATGTGGTGCAAATGACAATAAAGACTCTCTCTGACTCTCTCTCTCTCTCTCTTATATTTTTAATAAATTTTAGCTTTTATCTACGTTTTGCTAACTTTAGCTTTTAGCTAAAGTTTTGCTAATTTTGACATTTTGTTATGGTTTTACCAAATTTACCATTTAATGGTTTTGCTAGTTTTAGATTATTCTGCTGTGTTTTACATGTTTTACCTGTTATCCACGATTTAGTTAACTTGAGCTTGTTTCACTCATTTTAGCTTTCGGGTATCGTTTTGCTTTTTCAACTTCTTGCTTGAGATTTGCTAATTTTAGCTCTTATGTGAAATACCCTGAAGAATGCTCAATAATCCAGGTAGAAAAATCTAAAAAAGCTAAGTCTGGTCCTCTGGACATTCAAAAAACAAAACAAACAAAAAAAAACAAAAAAATGTAGAAACGTTTCGTCTTTCGTCCGAAAGACTTCCTCAGTCTGAGATGCTGTGTTCAGCTCAGTCTTATAAATAGCACCCTCTCACAGTGGATCAACCAGTTTGCTGATGACAGCTGAAACCAGCTGCTCACATGATCAAGGAGGACCATCAGCCTAACGATGGATCATTAGCACCCTGATGGTTGTTTGCTATTCACAGAGGGCTGAGTGATACTAGCAATAACAGCATTGTAAGAGGGGGACAGTTGAACCCGGAGGCCTCCACCCCTGTTTAATGATGGACGGTTTCTTTTCACAAAGATGGCCTCCTTTACTCCTCTCTCAAACCATCGTTCCTCTCTATCAAGGATGTGAACATCTTCATCCCTGAAAGAGTGACCGCTGGCCTGGAGATGAGTGTAGACCGCAGAGTCCTGACCTGATGATGTTGATCTTCTGTGCTGGGCCATCCTTTTGGCCAGTGGCTGTTTAGTTTCCCCGATATAAGACTGATCACAGCCCTCCTGACACTGAACAGCATACACAATATTACTCTGTTTGTGCCGGGGGACTGGATCTTTGGGATGAACCAGTCTTTGCCGTAATGTATTTTGGGGTTTAAAAGCCACTGGGATGTTGTGTTTAGAAAATAAATGTCTCAGTTTCTCTGAAACTCCTACAACATATGGAACGACCACTGGTCTGGGTCTGGGTTCCTTCTTTTCACCTGATGGCTGGCTGGAGTCCTGTTTGGGTTTCTTCTCTGCTTTGAGGAAGGCCCAGTCTTGTGTGTGATTTCTCCTTCTGTCTGGCTCCTGAGTTAGTGGGGACGCTGTCTGCTCTGTGATACAGAGTCCTGATGACTCCTAACTTGTGCTCCAGAGGGTGATGGGAGTCAAACTGTAAATACTGGTCTGTGTGTGTGGGTTTGCGGTACACCTCAGTTTGCAAATTTCCTCTATCAGAAACTGAGACCTCACAGTCCAAGAAAGCCAACCTGCCATTTTTTACATCTTCTCGTGTGAACTTGATATATTTATCCACAGAGTTGATGTGATCAGTGAAATGTTGGACTTCCTGAGATTTAATTTTAACCCAGGTGTCGTCAACATACCTGAACCAATGACTTGGTGGTCTCCCTGAAAAGGACGTCAAGGCTCTCTTTTCTACCTCCTCCATGTACAGGTTGGCAACAATAGGAGAAACTGGAGACCCCATAGCACACCCATGTTTCTGCCTATAATATTGCTCCCCATATGTGAAGTAGGTTGACTGCAGGCACAGTTTCAAGAGTTGACATAGCATCTCATGCCTGGTACCCACTGCCCCGGCGTCGGGCGGCTGAAGCGGCCGGTTTACATTCAAAGTCTATGAGGAGACGCGTGGAGTCACGGCGAACTGGGAAGCGGCGCGATTCGAATGATCGAAGCGACGGCAGCCTGCAGTTCCTTTTCCACGCACGCGCGCGTCCAAATCAACCTAGGCGTCGAACTGCCAACGCCAGAAAATCCGATCTCTGGTGGCTCGACGCGTCCAGAAAACAGTCGGGAGAGCCTCTGCTATCTGATTACACAACCACAACGGGACTTTTTTTGGACTTTTTAAACTCACCGGATCGAGCCTCCATGAATTGGAACCAAACTCCGGTAATAAACGTGGCATTTTTACAGTTGCTGCTGACAGGCTGCTGTTCTCTCCAGTGTAGATCACCCCAAACATAAAAAAAAAAAACGTTTTATCTCATCAAAGACCGTCGGAGGTGCAGTTAACACAACAACTGAACCCGGAAAACGAGCTTCTGACCCCTCCCTCTGCCACCCCCTAGTGCGCGTCATCAGACGGTCTTCAGTGGCCAGTAGGACCGTGACAAGCGGCCAAAAGGGGGGGGCAGGCGCGTTTCGAGTTGTGCAGTGGGGACCAGGCATTAGACTGAGGAAGTCTTTCAGACGAAAGACGAAACGTTTCTACTGGGTTTTTTTGCTTTGTTTTTTGAATGTCCAGAGGACCAGACTTAGCTTTTTTAGACTTATGTGAAATAATTTATACAAATGTTAACTTTTATCTACATTTTACTTATTTCAGCTGTTGGCTTTAAGTTTGATTATTTATTTTTAGTTTTTACTCAACAGAGCTTTTAGCTACAATTAGCTAGTTTTAGCTCCCAGTTTTATTTTTGTTTTAACAAGTTATTCTTCAATCAGTCACGCTCAGCATTCATGCAGCATTTATCCAATAAGAACACATTTAGTCTCTTTATGCCTGTGTGTTGTTCTTGATGTTTGACGTGTGGCCTGGTGGCTCAGTTGCTATAGAGCTGCCTCTCAGTCAGAAGGTTGCCGGATCGAATCCCACATGGGCACCAGCCCTCGGCGACCCAAAAGTGAGTTAAGCTGATGGATGGATGGTGTAGTTGTGTTATTTGTGTTTGCAGTGATGGTTGTGAATTCGCCCACATGATCCAACAACTGCATTGTCTCACCCACTCACACACACCCACTAGTGGGATGGGAGGTTACAGAAGATGAATCAACAAAGCTGCTGATGTAGGACACCCCCTTACACACACACCTACACACACACACGCACAGATACACAGTCTCACCCCACACACACCCATTGACTGCGCTACAGACCGGGATCTTCACGCTCCCAGGATGGACCCCCTAGCCCCCCACCCTATATTCGTCCACAAACAGGAACCATTCAGCCGAGGCTGTGTGTGTGTGTGTGTGTGTGTGCGTGTGTGTGTGAGCCGAACCATGCTGGCTCTGCTCACCTGCTCGTTGGTCTCCAGCTCCTTCTCCAGCTGCCGGGGCTTGCTGTGCCACACCAGGTGGTGGAGAGGAAAGCGACTCTTCTCCGGAGTTTTCTTGGCAGAAATCATCCTCGGGTCATAGTTGGTCTCCTCTCGTGTGTGTGTCTGCTGTGGTGGGTCGGGGGAGGACTCAGCCTACAGAGCCGAGCCTCGCTCTCGTCATCCCTCCTCGCCCCAAGGCGTGGAAGCTGACGCGTCAGGAGGATCGCCTTCAGATTAAAGCGCAAAGCCCCCGCGGTTCTTTGAGAAGGAGGAGAGAAGAAGATGGAGCTGTGGTGGGTCGGATGCTCTCAGCGGGTTGAATTTCTCCTCCACCCGTCACTTCTCTCCTCCCTCTTCTGAGGCTGAGATGCTGACAAGCTGCAACACTCAGCCAATCTGCTGCCACAGATGGTGGGACTAAAACACAAACATTATTTTTAGACATGTCCAAACAAATATGCAAAACATCACCACCAGCAAGGAGACTGCAACACAACAAGACTTTATTGAATCAACGTGTTTCCCCTTTTGGAATCTCATGCTGAACCAGGGGCGATTCTAGAAACTGTCCTTTAGGTGTGTTTTGCCCCCAATGTTGACAATGACTCTTAGCTTGAACAATGCAATGGCCATTCGCATTTTTTTTTTTTTCATTCAACCTTTATTTATAGGCTAGCCTCGTTGAGCCACGGGGACTCATTTACAAGAGGGACCTGTCTCGCTCACACCTAGGGTCAATTTTAGAGTTACCAATCAACCTAACATGCATGTTTTTGGACTGTGGGAGGAAACCGGAGCACCCGGAGAAAACCCACGCATGCACGGAAAGAACATGCAAACTCCACCCAGAAAGGCCCCCGGACCGGCCGGGATGTGAACCTTGGACCTTCTCGCTGAGAGGCAGCAGCTCTACCAGTTGCGCCACCGTGCTACCCTGCATCAGAAGCATTTGTAAAATGGGAGACACACATCGACTGATGAGGCGGTCTGGGGGTCCTCCCTCAAAATTTAGAAAAAGTACATGCCATTTCCCACATTCTGGTGTATATTTTGGTCTTTTTTTTTTAATCATCTATGTTTACCTACATAAGTAATACTTGATTCAATAACTATTGTGGAGAGCAGGCACAACAAGAAGTAGTGCTAAGTTGGCACGCAATACAGATGCGCTATAGCTAAGATGCTACAGACGTAGCACTCTGCTTTTCATTCAACCTTTATTTATAAAGGGTAGTCTCATTGAGTCATGAGGACTCATTTTCAAGAGAGACCGGTTTTAAACAAAAAAAACACAGATGAGGTACGGTATACATAAATGTCATAAAAAGCATTTAAACCATATAGATACACAGTAAATACATTTAAAGTATCAGCGATCACTTGACCAACATATTGTTCCTACTTTTTGGAAAAAGATCAATTATCATTCCAGTCCCCAAGAAATCAAGTCCATCTGATACAGACCTGGCACTAACATCAGTAGTAATGAAGTTGCCACGATCCGGCGCAGGAGCTGGACGAGCTGGAATGCCAGGACCGGTTCAAGCTGGAATCTGGACCGGCCGGCGTGGAAGGATGTACCCAAAGCAGGAGGACCAGATGACTCAGAGAGACAAAAATAACAATTAGTGAACTGCACTAATTTCACACAGGATAAATTGCTGAAGGAACAGCAAATACTTACCAGGTCCCCAAAAGGTACCCTTGGTGCAGACAAAGCAGGAGCCCGTGGGAGAGCAGGTGGAGCAGACCAGCAGATCATGACACCATGGTAGGACAATGCTCAATTAACGTCATGTGCAAGGACTTGCCACTGCAGCATCAGGAAAACAGCTCCTCCTTGTGTGAAGTCAGGAAACCAACTGCCTCCTCATGTGAAAGACACAGAGACTAAATACTGATCACTAATGAGACAAGAGGAAGACACCTGTGGACAATTAAGAAGAGAATCAGGTGAGGAACAAGTGACATCCTCACATACCCCTCCCTCCACGGATGTCTCACGACATCCAAAAAGAGGAATAAGGAGGAGGGCTGGAGCAACGCCCATGGAAGAGCGAGAAGGACCCAAGGTCTACGTCACCTGCGCCCATGGAAGAGCGAGGAGGAACACACGTAGAGAGGTTTTTTTTGTTTTGTTTTTTGTTTGCTCTCCAACACCCATGGAAGAGCGAGGAGAACCTGGCGCAGCGCCCATGGAAGCGCGAGAAGGACCCAAGGTCTACGTCTCCAACACCCATGGAAGAGCGAGGAGAAACACACATAGAGAGGGATTTCGTTTTTTTTTTTTTGCTCTCCAACGCCCATAGAAGAGCGAGGAGAACCTGGCACAGCGCCCATGGAAGAGCGAGAAGGACAGCACGTCTCCATTGCCCACAGAGGAGCACGGAGGAACCAGGACTACTTCTCCAGCACCCATGGAAGAGTGAGGAGGGCAGCACTACGTTACCCACTGGAAGACAGGAACTCCTCCTGCTGGGTCTTCTTATGATCTTAATTGAGCATTCTGTCACGATCCGGCGCAGGAGCTGGATTCGCTGGAACGCCAGGGCCGGTTCTAGCTGGAATCTGGACCGACCGGCGTGGAAGGATGTACCCAAAGCAGGAGGACCAGATGGCTCGGAGAGACAAAAATGACAATTAGTGAACTGCACTAACATCACACAGGATGAATTGCTGGTGAGGCAGCAAAAACTTACCAGGTCCCCAGAGGGGACCCTCGGTGCAAACAAAGCAGGGAGACCAGGTGGAGCAGAACAGCAAAATCATGACACCATGGTAGGACAATGCTCAATTAACATCATGTGCAAGGACTTGTCACTGCAGCATCAGGAAAACAGCTCCTCCTCGTGTGAAGTCAGGAAACCAACTGCCTCTTCAAGTGAAAGTCACAGAGACTAAATACTGATCACTAATGAGACAAGAAGAAGACACCTGTGGACAAATAAGAAGAGAATCAGGTGAGAAACAAGTGACATCCTCACAGAAGTGTTTTGAGAAAAATGTTGTGTCCCTCTTGAAATCAGAGATAAATCCATGGTCTTGATCCTTTCCAGTTTGCTTATAGACAGAGACAGGGTACAGATGATGCCATTAATGGCTTCACACACCTAACTCTTGAACATCTTGAAAACCCAGGCCTATGCCCGTCTTCTGCTTATAGATTTTAGTTCTGCTTTTAATTCCCTGCAGCCTCACCTGCTTATCAAGAAATGAAAGCAGATGACTCTTAATCCTCTTCTTATCAAATTGTTTAATTCTTTTTTAACAAACAGATCACAGCTTGTCCGAGTCAATAACACCTTATCAGAGCCGAGGTCCATCAGTACTGGGGATCCCCAGGGTTGTGTTACCTCTCCTGTCCTCATCTCCATAACAAATGACTGCATCAGCAGCTACCCCGAGAATTACGTTTTTAAATTCTCTGATGATACTGCTATTCTCAGCTTGCTTCATGAGGATATGGACTCCATCCATCCATTTTCTTCCGCTTATCCGGGGTCGGGTCGCGGGGGTAGCAGCCTAAGTAGGGAGGCCCAGACTTCCCTCTCCCCAGCCACATGGAGCAGCTCCTCTGGGGGAATCCCAAGGCGTTCCCAGGCCAGCCGAGAAACATAGTCCCTCCAGCGTGTCCTGGGTCTTCCTCTGGGTCTCCTCCCGGTGGGACATGCCCGGAACACCTCACCAGGGAGGCGTCCAGGAGGCATCCTAACCAGATGCCCGAGCCACCTCAACTGGCTCCTCTCGATGTGGAGAAGCAGCGGCTCTACTCCGAGTCCCTCCCGGATGACTGAGCTTCTCACCCTATCTCTAAGGGAGAGTCCAGACACCCTGCGGAGAAAACTCATTTCAGCCGCTTGTATCCGAGATCTCGTTCTTTCGGTCACAACCCAAAGCTCATGACCATAGATGAGGGTGGGAACGTAGATCGATCGGTAAATTGAGAGCTTTGCCTTTCGACTCAGCTCTCTCTTCACCACGACAGACCGGTACAGCGCCCGCTTCACTGCGGATGCTGCACCTATCCGCCTATCGATCTCACGCTCCAGTTTTCCCTCATTCGTGAACAAGACCCCGAGATACTTAAACTCCTCCACTTGGGGCAGGACCTCCTCCCCGACCCGGAGAGGGCATGCTACCCTTTTCCGGCTCAAGACCATGGCCTCGGATTTGGAGGAACTGATCCTCATCCCGGCCGCATCACACTCGGCTGCAAACCGCTCCAGCGAAAGCTGTAGATCACGATCTGATGAAGCCAATAGGACCACATCATCTGCAAAAAACAGAGAAGCGATTCTAAGGCCACCAAAACGGATCCTCTCAACACCTTGGCTGCACCTAGAAATTCTGTCCATAAAAGTTATGAACAGAATCGGTGACAAAGGGCAACCTTGGCGGAGTCCAACTCTCACTGGAAACGAGCCTGACTTACTGCCGGCAATGCGGACCAAGCTCTGACACCGGTCGTACAGGGACCTAACAGCCCATATCAATGGGTCTGGTACCCCATACTCCCGGAGTACCCCCCACAGAACCCCCCGAGGGACGCGGTCGAATGCCTTCTCCAAGTCCACAAAGCACATGTAAACTGGTTGGGCAAACTCCCATGTACCCTCCAGGACCCTGCTGAGGGTGTAGAGCTGGTCCAGTGTTCCACGACCAGCACGAAAACCACACTGCTCCTCCTGAATCCGAGGTTCGACTATCCGACGGACCCTCCTCTCCAGAACCCCTGAATAGACCTTACCAGGGAGGCTTAAGAGTGTGATCCCCCTATAGTTGGAACACACCCTACGGTCCCCCTTTTTGAATAGGGGAACCACCACCCCAGTCTGCCAATCCAAGGGAACTGCCCCCGATGTCCACGCGATATTGCAGAGTCGCGTAAGCCAACACAACCCCACAACATCCAGAGCCCTAAGGAACTCAGGGCGAATCTCATCCACCCCCGGAGCCCTGCCACCGCAGAGCTTTTTAACCACCTCGGTGACCTCAGCACCAGAGATTGGAGAGCCCGACCCAAAGTCCCCAGGCTCCGCTTCCTCAGTGGAAGACGTGCCAGTAGGATTGAGGAGGTCTTCGAAGTACTCCGCCCACCGACTCACAACATCCCGAGTTGAGGTCAACAGCACGCCATCCCCACCATAAATGGTGTTGGTCGCGTACCGCTTTCCCCCCCTGAGACGCCGGATGGTGGACCAGAATCGCCTCGAAGCCGTACGGAAGTCATTCTCCATGGCCTCTCCGAACTCCTCCCACGCCCGAGTTTTTGCCTCAGCAACCACCCGAGCCGCATGCCGCTTGGACTGTCGGTACCTATCTGCTGCTTCCGGGGTCCCACAGGCCAAAAAGGCCCAATAGGACTCCTTCTTCAGCTTGACAGCATCCCTCACCGCCGGTGTCCACCACCGGGTTCGAGGGTTGCCACCACGACAGGCACCAACAACCTTGCGGCCACAACTCTGATAAGCTACCTCGACAATAGAGGCGCGGAACATGGCCCACTCGGACTCAATGTCCCCCGCCTCCCTCGGAACGTGTTCAAAGCTCTCCCGGAGGTGGGAGTTAAAGCTCCGTCTTACGGGAGACTCTGCCAGACGTTCCCAGCAGACCCTCACAATACGTTTGGGTCTGCCAGGTCTGACCGGCATCCTCCCCCACCATCGGAGCCAACTCACCACCAGGTAGTGGTCAGTTGACAGCTCCGCCCCTCTCTTCACCCGAGTGTCCAGGACATGCGGCCGCAGATCAGATGAGACGACAACAAAGTCGATCATCGAACTGCGACCTAGGGTGTCCTGGTGCCAAGAGCACATATGGACACCCTTATGCCTGAACATGGTGTTCGTTATGGACAATCCATGACGAGCACAGAAGTCCAATAACAGAACACCACTCGGGTTCAGATCAGGGGGGCCGTTCCTCCCAACCACACCCCTCCAGGTCTCACTGTCATTGCCCACGTGAGCGTTGAAGTCCCCCAGTAGAACAAGGGAGTCCCCAGGAGGCGCACTCTCCAATACCCCCTCCAAGGACTCCAAAAAGGGTGGGTAATCTGCGCTGCCGTTTGGCGCATAGGCACAAACAACAGTCAGAGCCCGTCCCCCCACACGTAGGCGAAGGGAGGCTACCCTCTCGTTCACCGGGGTGAACCCCAACGTACAGGCACCAAGATGGGGGGCAACAAGTATGCCCACTCCTGCTCGGCGCCTCTCACCAGGGGCAACTCCAGAGTGGAAGAGTGTCCAACCCCTCTCAAGGAAACTGGTTCCAGAGCCATGTGTTGAGGTGAGTCCGACTATTTCTAGCCGGAACCTCTCAACCTCACACACTAGCTCAGGCTCCTTCCCCACCAGAGAGGTGACATTCCATGTCCCAATGGCCAGCTTCTGTAGCCGAGGATCAGACCGCCAGGGTCCCCGCCCTCGGCCACCACCCATCCCACATTGCACCCGACCCCTTTGGCCCCTCCCATAGGTGGTGAGCCCATGGGAAGGGGGACCCACGTCTCCTCTTCGGGCTGTGCCCGGCCGAGCTCCATGGGTAAAAGCCCGGCCACCAGGCGCTCGCCAACGTGCCCCACCTCCGGGCCTGGCTCCAGAGTGGGGCCCCGGTGACCCGCGTCCGGGCGAGGGAACATTGATTCCATTACTGTTACTCATCATAAGGGGTGTTTGGGCTGCACTTTGTCTGGTCCCTCACCTAGGACCTGTCTGCCTTGGGTGACCCTACTAGGGGCATGAAGCCCCTGACAGCATAGCTCCTAGGATCTTTGGGACACTCAAACCCCTCCACCACGGTAAGGTGGCAGCCCAGAGAGGGGGGATATGGACTCATCATCATATTTTAATGAGATTCAGTCTTTTGTTCAACGGTGAGATGACCACCATCTTGTTATTAATGCCAAGAAAAAAGAAGAGAAGCTGATTGACCCTAGGTCTCGAAGTGACAACCTCCCACTTTTTATTCATGGCCCATAGTACTTTGTCACATTCTGGAATAGGATCCTGTGTTTCAAACCTGATATAAAAGTTGTTGAGCTCATTAGCTTTTTTCAGATCATCATCTGTGATGAGACACCTTCTGTTTGTAGTCATGTTGACTGCTGCTTTCACAGAGTCCCATAACTTTTTTTGGATCTCTCAATGAAAAGTTCTTCTCCATAATATCCCTGTGTTTCTTCCTGTCCTCCCTCAGCCTTTGGTTGAGTTCTCTTTGCACTATTTTCAACCCTGTATAATCTTGTTTTTTAAAAGCTATTTTCTTGCAATTAATACAGGAATACAGTTCTTGATTTCTTTGCTTATATAAGGTTTGTTATTTGGATATACTTTACTCACCTTCTGTGGAACCACACAATCAACACAGAACTTGATGTAATCTGTTATTGATTCAACAGCGAGATTAATTTCCAAGTTGTTAAAAATGTCCCAGTTTGTGCATAAAAAAGAGCCTTTCAGAGTCTCAATAATGTCCTCAGACCACACAGATACTGTCTTGAGCTGTGGTTTGCTCCGTTTAAGCATTGTTTTGTATGTGGGGATTAAATGCACTGTGTTGTGGTCAGAGTTAGAGAGGGGTGGTTTTGGTTTAGCACAATATGCTTTTTTTTGGGTTTCCATAGCATTTGTCTAAAACCTTGCTGTCACGGGTGGCGCAATTGACATATTGTTCGTACCCAGGGAGGGATAACTCCAGTTTGCAGGTGTTGAAATCCCTCATTATGAAAACTGTGGCTTCAGGTGAGCGAGTCAGTTGATGCTGGACACAGTCTGCAATTTGAGCTGCTGCTCGTGCAGCGTTGCTGCTTGGAGGGACGTAAACTGCACAAAATTAAAATGTTGACAAACTCCCTCGGAAGATAATGACGTCTCAAAGAGAGACACAGTAGCTCAACATCTGAATTGAGCTCAACATCTGAATTGCATAGTTTCCCTCACGGTGTAATTACCAGTGTTGGGAATGTTACTTCAAAAAAGTAATTAATTATAGTTACTAGTTACTTCGCCCAAAAAGTAACTGAGTTAGTAACTGAATTACTCATCTATAAAAGTAATTAGTTACCAGGGAAAGTAACTATTGTTTGTTTGGTTGGTTTAAGTTTAGATATATCTACGAATTTTAAGTAGAAATAATTACAGCACCTCAACAGAACATGACTGGTTGACATACTATACTTCAAGTTTTTTCTTCATTGCAAAATACAGGTTAACAAAATAATATAACAATTGTGTTTTCAGCTCTATGTACACCCTGTACTGTTCAAGTGTTTTCTTAGAAATAAAAGTAAACAGTTAAAATAAGTGCTTTGTAGTGTAAAATAAAATCAAACCCTCACACAACTGGTTCTTCAAGAATTTTCTTAAAAACAAAAGAACCATTTTCACAATATGAAGTACTTTTAAAACAGTACTGAAAAGCTGAATTACCTGAGCAGTTGATGCTTCATCAGATCAGATTACGACGGACGTAGACGCTCCGGGACATAATGTACACTTCACATGCACGTTCTTGCCTTTTACCTCAAGGAGAGTAAAGTAATTTCTGTATTTCCACTTTGAAAACGCCAACTTTCCCTCCAGACTCGCCATTGCTGCCAGACTTCTGTTTCAGCAGCGTGTGTGAGCTGAACAACAAAACCGATTGGCTGACCTCTACCTGACACTCTACCTTAGCCAATCAGCATCATCCTTATTGTTTCGCCCCTCCCTCCCCTCTGCTCCCACGTCTATGCTCCTACCCTCCCTCCCCTCTGCTTCCTCCCCCTCCACCCTCCCTCACCAAGGGGAAAAAACGTAAACAAACAGCATGAGAGCCTGCGCGCGGAAGACTGAAAGTAACGTACCCCCATTTAGTGTTTGTAACGGTAACGGCGTTGTAACGATAGACATAGTAACTACTTAGATTACCCGTTAATGAAAAAAAGAACTCCGTTTGTAACGCCGTTTATTTGTAACTCCGTTATTCCCATCACTGGTAATTACCACACTAGGATTCACTGTTGTACACGCAGATACCTCCTCCGCGTTTTTTTCCTGAGTTTATATTACGGTCCGCCCGAACAGCAGAGAACCCATCCAGCTCGATAACAGAGAGCAATGTCAGAGTTGAGCCAGGTCTCCGTGATCACCAACATGCTGGACTCAAAGCATGCCTTGGTTTTAATATAATAATAATAATAATGTGTTTGTCTGTCATCTGTGTATGTTTCCCATACACAGACGAAATTCGTCTCTGCATTTAACCCAACCACCCCAGGTGGTGCAGTGAGCAGCCAGAGGGCGCTCGGGGAGCTGGAGAATTAGGTGTGCACTCAGAGACACCCCAAGGTGTGTAGTGGCCGGGACGCGAACCCGCGTACTTCGGGTCCCAAGTCAAACGCCCTAACCACTACACCATCTTGGCTCCATGGAGCTCATCCATTTTACATCTCAGAGACCATGCGTTGCAGAGTAAGATGCTGGGCACGGGTGGCCGACTACCTCGTCGGCGGAGCCGTTGCTGTACTCCTCCCCTTCTGCCTCTTTTTTGTCCAAGCCGTCCTGTTGGTTGAATTTTCACCAATTCAGGCAGGTCCGCAGGCGGTGTACTTGAAGCAGGGCGAAGAGAGAGCAATGCGTCGGTGGAGTAAGCGAGTAGAAGCTCACTTTCCGCATATGGAAAAGTTTGACACGTATGCAGAAGTTTTAAGGTGATGAGCGCCAGGAGCAGTTTTTGTGTGAATGATGCCATAGTAGGCCAACATACACAGTCACTCCAAACTCTCTTAGTTCACAGATTTTACAATAGGCTCTAGCCTCACGCATGCACACTGCATAGTAAGAATCGATGGGTTATTTTGAAAGATCTCATGCTTGAATGGACCTTTTTATGGATACCAATGTACATGTGTGAAGTTCAGCACCACGTGCCCAGAAACATTCAGCTACTTCTGGCAGCAATGGAATATGTTAACCGTTCTTAAAAGTTTATTTCTCCTTCTTCTTTCAGCTGCTCCCTTCTTCAGGGGTCACCACATCGAACTAACTCGCACAGAGACTTGGCAGTTGTTTTTACGCCAAATACCCTTCCTGTGTTCCAATACACGCAGCACTGTTTAACGCCCGATCGATCACAAATAAAACTTTTATATTAAGTGATTTGATCCCCACTCATCATCTGATTCTGATGACTGAAACCTGGCAGAAACCAGAGGACAACAGCGCCTTCTCCGAGCTCCTCCCACCTGGTTGCTCCTATCTGAACGTACCTCGCGGGTCCGGCCGGGGGGGCAGCCTGGCTGCTGTGTTCAGTGATATGTTCAAGTGCCGTTCATTACCTCCTAAATCGTACAGCCGCTTTGAAATCATGCTGTTTGTGCTGGAATCTGCAAAACCTCTGCTGTGTGGGCTTATTTATCGCCCACCAAAATATAACAAGGACTTCCTCAGTGAGTTCTCAAACTACTGGCTGAACTGCTGCCAAAATTTGACAATTTGCTTTTTTGTGGTGATTTCAACGTCCATATCTGCTGTCCAACTAATCAACTTGGATATGAGTTTCAGAACCTTCTGGACTCTTTTAACCTGTCGCAGTCTGTGTCAGGGCCCACACACAATCAGGGTCACACACTGGACTTAATTATCTCACGGCCTGCACATATATGCTGTAGAGATTCTGGACATCTGCATTTCAGACCACTTTCCCATCATATTTGAATTTTCCACTCTTCCTGCAGTGAAGGCTGTTCTCCCTGCACATCTCTGCCGCTCCATCACCCCATCCACTCCAAGTCAGTTCACTGATGCCTTTAAGAGCACCGACTTATACTCTGCTGTCAGCCTGGACCCATGTCTACATCCAGAGGAATTCATCACCTCCTTCCATCACACCTGTACAACGATCTTGGACTCAATCGCTCCTCTCAAACAGGCTTCTTCAAAGATCAAACCACCTCCATGGCTCAACGAAACATTACGGGCTCTTCGATAACGCTGTAGGAAAGCAGAGCGCAAATGGAGGAGGGACCGGCTTCATGTGTCCCAGGGAATATTGAGAGACTGTCTCTGGGAATATCAACATACTGTTAGGCACGCCAAGTCACAGTACCTCTCCAATTTAATCTCCACCAGCTGCAATCGGCCGAGGGTTCTATTTAGCACAATTCCGTCTGTCATCAATCCCTCTGTCAATTTCTGAAAACTGCCATACAGTCTACCTGTGACAACTTTCAGAGTTACTTTGTCAACAAAATTGACTCTATCAGGCAGAACATTGTCAGCCCATCAAACACTGTCCAATCATGTGCGTCTGCAATAACCACAGCTGTTTTTGACGAGTTCGACCTGGTTTCACTGCCTCACCTCATCAAGGTGGTTCAGCAGATGAAACCAACAAACTGTACTCTGGACATCATTCCCTCAAAAATGTTCAAACAGTCCTTTGATGTAATTGGTCCTTGTGTTTTGTCATTCATTAACAGCTGTCTAACTTCAGGTTATGTGCCATCTGCTTTTAAACATGCTGTGGTCAGGCCTATTCTCAAAAAACCGGGCTTAGATCTGTCATGATGGCGTCTCTGCGTTGTGAACCCATATGCAGGAGAAACGAGGAAAACTCCGGTAAAAGTAAGTAAACTTATTTATTTGACAAAAGTTACAAAATAAACAGCTGGCAGAGCAGCAACTTACTCAATGGAGAAACAGAGGGAGTAGCAGTCATGAAGCCTTGACGGGACAAGGACAATCCGGACACAAAGACTAGACACCAAGGGGCTGAATATATACTAACACTGATGAGTAGGAATGAGAGACACCTGCAGTGATTGGGATTACACACAGGTGAGACCGTGTAGAGTGACAGGAGGAGGAATGCTGAGCAGGGACTGGTAAACATGAGGGAGAGACAACATGACAGGAGCAGAGCCTGTCATAACCCCCCCCTCAAGGGTGGCACCTGACACCCCCAAGACGGGCCCCCCACACAGCAAGGGCGGGCGGAGGGAGGTAACAGGCAGGACGGCGGGCCAACACCATCAGCCAGATCCGGAGGACGTCCAGGAGGTCGCCCATCACCATCAGCCAGATCCGGAGGACGTCCAGGATGTCGCCCATCACCAGAAGATGAGGAAACCCCAGTCTTAGTGAGGCCTCCAGGAGATGCGGAGGGCCGAGGAGCCACAGCAGCGGGTGATGAGACGAAGTGTGGAGCCCCTGCTACAGGAGATGAGAAGGGCCAAGGAGCCACAGTAGACACGAGGACCCCTGCTGTAGTGGGGACCCCCGAAGAGTCGAAGACCTCTGCAGTGGAGCCACCCGGCGAAACGAGGACCTCCAGCAGAACGAGGACCTCTGGTGGTGTGAGGACCTCATGAGCGAAGACCCCCAGAGGAGTGGAGACCACCGGAGAGATGAGGACCTCTGGTCGGGCGAGGACCACCGATGGAGGAGCGAGGACCCCTGATGGAACGAGGACCTCCTTGGTGAAGACCTCCAGAGGAGTGGAGACCCCCGGTGAAGCGAGGACCTTCGACGAGGCAAGGACCTTTGGAGGAGCGAGGATCCCCGATGGAACGAGGACCTCCTTGGTGAAGACCCCCAGAGGAGTGGAGACCACCGGAGAGATGAGGACCTCTGGACGAGCGAGGATCCCCGATGGAACGAGGACCTCCTTGGTGAAGACCTCCAGAGGAGTGGAGACCCCCGGTGAAGTGAGGACCCTCGACGAGGTGAGGACCTCTTCGGTGGGGACCTCCGATGAAGTGAGGACCTCAGCTGGAACGAGGACCTCAGCTGGAACGAGGACCTCAGCTGGAACGAGGACCTCAGCTGGAACGAGGACCTCAGCTGGAACGAGGACCTCAGCTGGAACGAGGACCTCAGCTGGAACGAGGACCTCAGCTGGAACGAGGACCTCTGCTGGAGTGAAGACCCCCGATGAGACGAGGACCCCCGATGGAGTGAGGCCTCCAGATGGAGCAGTGAGGACCTCAGGATCCAGGACCACCTCGAGAACAGAGTCTGTGGAGAGAGAAAAAGACACTGCTTCTGATGGGCCCGGTTGGTCGGCGGCTGGTGCAAGACCCAACGTAGCAGGAGCTGGAACCCGCTTGGGAGCCGGCACAGGAGGCACCAGCCTGGGAGCCGGCACCGGTGGGACAAGCCTGGGAGCCGGCACCGGAGGGGCCAGTCTTGTAGCTGGCACATGAGGGGCCAGTCTGGGTGCTGGTACCGGAGGGGCCAGTCTGGGTGCTGGTACCGGAGGGGCCAGTCTGGGTGCTGGTACCGGAGGGGCCAGTCTGGGTGCTGGTACCGGAGGGGCCAGTCTGGGTGCTGGCACAGGAAGGGCCAGTCTGGGTGCTGGCACAGGAAGGGCCAGTCTGGGTGCTGGCACAGGAAGGGCCAGTCTTGGTGCTGGCACAGGAAGGGCCAGTCTTGGTGCTGGCACAGGAAGGGCCAGTCTTGGTGCTGGCACAGGAAGGGCCAGTCTTGGTGCTGGCACAGGAAGCACCAGTCTTGGTGCTGGCACAGGAGGCACCAGTCTTGTCTCAGCATGAGTGGAACCAGTCCAGGAGGTGTTGCCAGGTGAAGCCACTGCTGCTGCTGAACTGCCAGGTGAACTCATAGGTGCAGCTGTCATGGAAACCAAACCTGGTGCAGCTGTCATGGAAGACATGGAAACCAAGTGTGGTGCAGCTGATATAGAACTTAGAGTTGCATCAGGCTGAGCAGCTGGAGTGGGTCCTGTACTGGCTGTAGCTGCTGCTGTGCTGACAGGTGAAGCTGCTGTCGATGAGCTGGGAGGTGTGTCAGGCTGAGAGGAGGTCAACAGAAGTGAACGCAACACACGTCTCTCTGACCACGCCTGCTGAAAACATTGCCACGCCCCCGGCGAGTCGCCATCGCCATCAGCTCCTGTAAATGAGGAAATGGCTTCCTCCGCCGCGATCAACCTGTCCCAGAGACCGGCCGAGCTGCAGACCTCATCCTCCTTCATCAAGAGTCTCTCTGGGGTTCCCTTAGAGCCTATCTGCTGGACCAGCAGAGAAGAGGACTGGTATGCCCCCCCCTTTGAAATTCTCCCGGGCTCTTCAGACAACCGGCGAGGCATCGAAGACGGGAGGGGCTGGGGTTCGATGAAGCCGGCTCGATTCAGCCGTCTGTTCCTCCTGCGGGGAGCCCGGAAGAGGTGCCCCTCCGGGACAACAGGAGGTCTCTTGTTAGTCGCTGCCGCTTCTTGAGGTGGTGAGGAAAAGGGGTCCAGTCTGATCGCCAAGCGAGTCCCGACGAACGCGTTCCTCTTCCTCCATTCTTCCTCACGCTGAGCGGTCTTCTTCGCCTCTCGGACAGCGTACTCAAAAAGAGTTATTTTTCTCCCACTGGGTTCAGTATGGTGTCCGGATTCTGTCATGATGGCATCTCTGCGTTGTGAACCCATATGCAGGAGAAACGAGGAAACTCCGGTAAAAGTAAGTAAACTTATTTATTTGACAAAGTAACAAAATAAACAGCTGGCAGAGCAGCAACTTACTCAATGGAGAAACAGAGGGAGTAGCAGTCATGAAGCCTTGACGGGACAAGGACAATCCGGACACAAAGACTAGACACCAAGGGGCTGAATATATACTAACACTGATGAGTAGGAATGAGAGACACCTGCAGTGATTGGGATTACACACAGGTGAGACCGTGTAGAGTGACAGGAGGAGGAATGCTGAGCAGGGACTGGTAAACATGAGGGAGAGACAACATGACAGGAGCAGAGCCTGTCACACCTCCAGCAGGTGTTGACTGGCAGATCGTAAAGCTCTGCTGGGGTGATGGACTTTCAAAAGTTCTGAGATGTAGAGAGGTGCAAGTCCATTCAGAGCTTTGAAAACAAACAGCAGCAGCTTGAACTGTATCCTGAACTGAACCGGGAGCCAGTGTAGAGAGGACAGGACAGGAGTGATGTGTTCATATTTTCGTGTGTTGGTCAAAAAGCGCGCGGCAGAGTTCTGTACAAGCTGTAAACGGGAGATGGAGGATTGATTAATACCAACATACAAAGCATTACAATAGTCAAGTCTGGAGGTCACAAAGGCATGGATGGCCTTCTCCAGATCACCACGACTAAGAAATGACTTGACTTTGGAGAGCAGACGGAGTTGGAAAAAGCTGGTCTTGACAACAGAACTGATCTGTTTATCAAACTTTAAATTGGAGTCAAACTGCACTCCAAGATTTCTGACCACCGAGTTGAAGTGGGGGAGGGGAAAACCAACACTGGGACAGGGAAGGATGTTGCTGGTGTCATCAGGTGCACCAAACAAAATGCATTCAGTTTTATCTGTGTTTAGGTGGAGGAAGTTTTGAGAGAGCCAGTGCTTAATGTCATTTAAGCAGTTGACAATAGTGTTTGAACTGGGTGAGGGGTTGGGAGTGACTGGCAGATAGATTTGTAAATCATCTGCATTCATATGAAAAGACAGATTATGATGTGCAATGATTGATCCTAATGGCAGCATGTAAAGAGAAAAGAGGACTGGCCCCAGAATGGATCCCTGTGGTACACCAGAGGTCAGAGGGGTTGACGAAGAGGAGAACAGATCACCTATCATGACAGAAAAGGTTCTCCCAGTTAAGTATGATCTGAACCACTCAAGCACAGCTCCCTGGAGGCCAACCAGCTGAGACAAGCGGTTGATTAGTACCTGATGGTCGACGGTGTCAAAAGCTGCTGAGAGGTCTAACATCACCAGCAGAACAGGGTTTTTTGCATCCAGGGACAGAAGAATGTCATTCTGTACTTTGAGCAGTGCAGATTCAGTACTGTGACGAGCTCGAAAACCTGACTGAAATTTTTCAAACAGGTTGTTGAGTTCTAGAAAAGATTGAAGTTGAATAAAAACAATCTTTTCTAGGACCTTTGATAGAAATGACAGATGTGAAACTGGTCTGAAATTAGAGAGAGCTGTAGGATCTAGGCCTGGTTTTTTGAGAAGAGGCCTGACCACAGCATGTTTGAAAGCAGATGGCACAAAACCTGAAGATAGACAGCTGTTAATAAATGACAAAACACAAGGACCAATTACATCAAAGGACTGTTTGAACATTTTTGAGGGAATGATGTCCAGAGAACAGTTTGTTGGTTTCATCTGCTGAACCACCTTGATGAGGTGAGGCAATGAAACCAGGTCGAACTTTTCAAAAACAGCAGTGGTTATTGCAGACGCACATGACTGGACAGTGTTGGATGGACTGACAATGTTCTGCCTGATAGAGATAAATACTGTACAGATATGTACCAAAATGGAAGTCAGCACCTCACCTATTTTTCATGTTAACATGCTCACAACATGCACAATTGGACTGCACTTTCAATCCCCCCTCTGTGCTCTGCGACGAGGGTCAAAAACACAAATAGCCAACTTAGATGTGATGGTGATGAGTGTGTTGCACGATGTTTTTATTGTTGTTTTTATTGATTTTATTGTTGTTGTGTATTGACTGTTAACTTTATTATGTTTCAGTGGCACTAGATGCATTTTACTTTTATTTTTTATTTTTTAACTGTACAGCACTTTGGTCGGCTTCGGTTGTTTTTATGTGCTATATAAATAAAATTGACATTGACATTGACATTTTTAAATCTTATCGTAGCTGCTGTCTAACTACACCTTGCTGCCGTTTCCTCTGCTGAGAATCAAACACGTTACTTAAAAATAGCTTGGATCAAACACGATGTTCAATCTGTTAAATAAGATGTATCACAAACGTGGTTCAATCTGACAATTAACGTGATATTATTTTATTTATATTTAAAATGTGGCACACTGACCTTTTTGTTGTCATCCACTTTTATTTAAACGTTCAAACCACAGACAGAACCATGTTCTTTAAATGGTTGGAGCTTTTTACACATGAACTCATCACCACCACCTGAGCAGGTGAGTTCAGCCTCTGTTACCATGGTGACCAACAGGCTCAACAAAAGCCTCCGAGATGCAGAAATTCTGCTTCATAAGACCAGTTTTGACAAAAATGTGGACTGAAAAAGTAAAAGTGCTGATAAACTGTGGTGTTAGACAGAAAATATGTTTGTCTCCTGATAGTAGAAGTTGATGTCAAACCTGCTCCTCGTTGAAGTCAGGCAGGATGAAGCCGCCCCCCGCCTGCAGCTGGGACTCTGTGTAGGCCTTGTTGTACGGGCCTGTCTGCACATAGTCTGAGGGAAAATTACACAAATAATCAGCAATGACCCAAAACTACAGGAAGGTGAAAGAGCTAGAACACACAGAACAACATCCAGAACTGTTTTTATTCTAACGTGGAGCAGCTCTTGTTTTCTCACTGGTTCTGGAGACCGGCGCTGGGACCTCATTTTATGAGTCACATGTGCTGCTTAGTGTATAAATACTTTGTAGGAAGAACACGGAAGAGATATTTTAAAAATAAATACTTTTTGTGATTTTAAGAGGGTGTTTGAGTCACATGACAGTCTGGGGTTGATCAGGGCCAAAACTGGACCATTCTGGATCATTTCTTGTTTTCTGTTAATCAGAAAATATTGATGCTCTGCTATTCTTTGTTTTTTCCCATTATTAAATACTAAAAAAATGATGCAATCATTCTATTTCTAGTTAAAAGTAGGAAATTACAGTTTCCCAAAAAACAGCAATAAAGCAGCAAAATAGAATTCAAAAAATATAACCATCAGTAAACTTATGAAACTTAAACAGATTCTTTGTTTTTCTTTTTCTTAATTGCATATACAGTATTTGGGTTCTGTCACTACAAACTCAAAACTTTGGATTTTTATTTTATTTTGGTGGATCCCGAAGAGCTGAGTGTCAGATTGAGAAAAGAAAACACAGAGTCTTTAATTAAAGAAACTTTAAAAAGCATCTTTAGTTTTGGTAATGGTGGTTATTTCTGTCACACTGTGGGACACGTTCATCATGGTGGACCTCAGCTCTTTGTTCATTTCAGCCATCATCACTGAACACGTCGGCTGAAGGAAGTCTGTGACCTTCAGCTGATTGGGGTTACTGAATGTTTCGGGTCAGGATAAAGAACACAGATTGGTCCATGATATCAGATACTCAACGCGTTTGACACAAAAAAAAAAGGAAAGGAAAAAAAGGAAAGGAAGATGGCGGCTGAGCAGAGAGGACGTTTGTAGTCGGGCTCCTGCCTGTACTACCTCCAAAAGGAGTATTTGGAGAGCTTGTACTCACAGGTTTTTGCGCTGGATGTGCAGAGAGGAGCGCTGAAAAAGCTGCGGAAATTGGACTGGAACATGCAATCCAGAATTATGAATCTACAAGCCAACGTGTCCGTGAGTTTTTGCCGAGAGTTAGCCTAGCGTAGCTACAAACCGGGCTAATCAAAGCTAACCGAGCTGGGTCACCGTAACCGGGTGCCGTAGCTGCGGGCTTCGTGAACAAATAAACCGGAAAAATACACTGGTTGTTACGAAGAAACGTGGGCCGGCAGCTGGAGGTGCTTTGTTGCAGCGAAAGAATTCAACAAAGCTGGGAGTGGAGGCTACAGGCTACAAGCTAACGCTAGCCATGTGCTGCTGATAAAAGCTAATGCGGCAAAACACCACGGAGTTGGGGATTGTTGCTACGGGCTGAAAATCTGTAGTCTGTGAACTGGTGAGGCCAGAGAGGCATTGGAGTGCTGCTGTGGGTCAATAAATTACATCCAGGCCCCAGATGGACGAGAGCTGAGCTGAACTGGATGCTGGTGGACAGGACCTGCGCTAAGCTGTTTGCTATGGACGTGAGCAGAGCAGCAAGCTGGTTGCTGTTGGATGAGCAACGAGCGAGTTGCTGTTGGACGGGAGCAGTGCAGCAAGCTGGTTGTTGTTGGACGGGAGCAGTGCAGCAAGCTGGTTGCTGTTGGACGTGAGCAGAGCAACGAGTGAGTTGCTGTTGGACGGGAGCAGAGAAACAAGCTGGTTGCTGCTGGACGTCGAGCAACAAGCTGGTTGCTGTTGGACGGGAGCAGTGCAGCAAGCTGGTTGCTGTTGGATGTGTGCAGAGCAGTGAGCAAGTTGCTGTTGGACGGGAGCAGAGCAACAAGCTGGTTGCTGTTGGACGTGAGCAGAGCAGCAAGCTGGTTGCTGTTGGACGTGAGCAGAGCAGCAAGCTGGTTGCTGTTGGACGTGAGCAGAGCAACGAGCGAGTTGCTGTTTGGATGTGAGCAGAGCAACAAGCTGGTTGCTATTGGACGGGAGCAGTGCAGCAAGCTGGTTGCTGTTGGACGGGAGCAGTGCACCAAGCTGGTTGCTGTTGGACGTGAGCAGAGCAACGAGTGAGTTGCTGTTGGACGGGAGTAGAACAGCGAGCGAGTTGCTGTAGACGGAAGCAGAGCAACGATCGAATTGCTATTGGACGGGAAGCAAGCTGGTTACTGTTGGACATGAGCAGAGCAGCGAGCGAGTTACTGTGGACGGGAGCAGAGCAGCGAACGAGTTGCTGTGGACGGGAGCAGATCGGCGAGCGAGTTGCTGTGGAACAGTGAATTTCTGTATCCAGGCCAGAAGAAGCAGGCGAGATGAGTCCTGGGAGAAAAAAGAAACCGGAGCCGCCGAGACAGGAGTCGGCGAGTCAAAACTCGGTGGATAAAAATTTGGAGTTAATGGAGGAATTGAAAAATGCAGTAAACTTTCTCACTGTGGAACTTGCAAGTTTGAGAGCTGAGCAAAAAAACTTTAATCAACTGGTAGAGGAGATGAAGCAAATGAAAGCTCAGGAGATCATCAGAGATGAACGATTAGCTCAATTGGAACAAAAGTGTGAGGACATGGAACAATACATAAGAGGCGAGAATATGGTCATTTCTGGACTCGAGCTTAAACGCTGGTCATCGGCAGAGGCGTTAACACGAGTGAAGGAGGACTACCAGAACAACTGCAGTCTCTGGAGAATCAGGTAGTCACTTTCTTAAATGGCAAAGACATTAACATTAAACATGATGACATTTCCACCTGTTACACACTGCCCAATAGAGTTAACAAACTTAAACCATCAGTAGTCGTGAGATTCATTGGAAGGAATCAAAGAAACAGGGTAATGATGCAGTCAAAGAAACTCGCAAAAACTAATGTCTTCATGAATGAACACCTAACTAAAAAAAACGCAAACATTGCACATGCAGCAAGGTTGTTGAAAAAGGAAGAAAAAATAAAAAAAACTTGGACAAGAAACGGAAACATCTGGATCAAAGTACATGAAAATTCTCAAGCTAAAATAATAAAAGAACTGAAAGACTTAGACACATTTAAATGAGCTCAAAAATGACAAATCACCAATCACTATCACATGTTCATACACAAAAATTGACAAAAATGAACAAACAAACAAATACATTAAAACATGACAGCAACAAACGAAGACTCAGAATTTAAAATATACAATGTTGAAGATATGGTTGATGCAAACTTTTATCCTGCTATAAAAGACTGTGAATACTATAATGAAGAAAAGTTTAATGACATCAATATAACAAATGGAGATCTCTCTATTATTCACATCAATAGTAGAAGTATAAATGCAAATATATCCAAAATAACAGATTATTTAAAACAGTTAAACAGAACTTTTACATTAATAGCACTGTCAGAGACATGGCTTAATGATGAAAACAAAAATAATGTTCACATCGAAGGATATGAATTATATCATTTAAACAGAAACAATAAAAAAGGTGGTGGAGTAGCTCTATTTGTCAAAAATGAAATAAAGTGTAGAATAATTAAAGAAATGTCAATAATTGTTGACAATCTTATGGAAATAATAACAATAGAAATATTAAACGAAAATGCTAAAAACATATCCATAAGTTGTGTATATCGATCACCAGGATCAAATATAGAAATATTCACCGATAAAATCATACAACTACTGGAAAAGAGTTTAAATAAAAAAGTTTTCTTGTGTGGAGACTTTAATATTGACCTGGGAAATAAAACGGATTCAAATAACATCAGCACATTTCTAAATTCAATGTATAGTTTAAATCTTTATCCGTTAATATCAAAACCAACAAGAATTACAACTCATAGTGCTACGATAATTGACAACATTTTCACAAATATAACAAATGGGGATATGACAGGTGGTATCTTAACAACTGATTTAAGTGATCATTTACCAGTTTTCACTATCTACAGAAATGATCAAAACATTACAAAAGAAGTTACAATTAAGAAAAAAATAATAAACACATCAAAAAAAGCTATGGATCAATTAAAAGATGATTTACAGAAGCAAAACTGGAAGGACGTGTATATTGATGATGTTAACAGATCATATGATGAATTTATGAACATTTTAGAAGCTCTGTATGAAAAGAATTGTGTGCAAAGAAATCGTAGAAAAAGAAATATTGTTGACCAACCTTGGATGACTAAAGGGTTGAGAAATGCTTGTAAAAAAAATAACTTGTATTTATGTTTCTTAAAAACGAGAACACAACAAGCTGAAGAAAAATATAAAAAATATAAAAATAAATTGGTAATGATTATAAGAAGATGCAAGAAAGAATACTATAGTGATTTATTAAACAAGAGCAATGGTGACACTAAAACAACATGGCGAGTAATAAATGATGTTCTAAAAAGTCATAAAGCAAAAACGAACATTGCAAAATATTTTGTGAAAGATGACAAAGAAATACATGATGAGAATGATATCGTAAATGAATTTAATCAATATTTTGTAAATATTGGATCAAGCCTTGCAGCTAAAATACCAAAAGTAGATAATAAGGTGTGTCATTCAATTAAAAGTTGCACCAACAGTATTTTTCTTAGTGGAACTAACAAAGAGGAAATTATGAAAATGGTAAAAAATCTCTCAGACAAGAGATCAAAAGACTGGGTGGACATGGATATGATGTTCGTAAAAGAAATAATAAGTTATGTTATTGAACCGTTTACATATATATGCAATTTATCTTTTTCAACAGGAATATTTCCAGATAACATGAAAGTAGCAAAGGTAATTCCTCTTTTTAAAAATGGTGATAAATGTGTATTCAATAATTATAGGCCAATATCCTTATTACCACAGTTCTCAAAAATTCTAGAAAAACTATTTGTGACCAGATTGGATCAATTTATTGATAAACAAAATATTTTAAGTAGCAGTCAGTATGGGTTTAGAGAAAAAAACTCTACATCAATGGCTCTCATGGATTTAATGGAACAAATAACTAATGCTGTCGATCATAAACAGTACTGTGTTAGTGTTTTTGTTGATCTAAAAAAAGCATTTGATACCATTGACCACACCATTCTCCTTGAAAAACTAAATAAATATGGTATTAGAGGACCAGCATTACAGTGGGTATCTAGCTATTTGAAGGACAGGAAACAGTTTGTGCAAATAAATGATGTTAGATCTGACCTCCGTGATATCACTTGTGGAGTTCCTCAGGGTTCTGTGCTTGGACCAAAGTTATTTATTTTATATGTGAATGACTTGGTAAATGTGTCAGGACTACTTAAATGTGTTCTTTTTGCCGATGACACCACATTTTTCTGTTCGGGTAATGACATAAAACAGATTTTGGATATGATGAAAACAGAATTTATAAAAATACAAACTTGGTTTAAATTAAACAAATTATCTTTGAATTTAGATAAAACTAATTACATGATATTCAGTAACAAAAAGAGAATTGTTGATGACGATCCATTTGAAATTGAAGATGTTGTGATCTGTAAAGTGAGTGAAGTGAAGTTTCTGGGTGTTATCATTGATGACAAACTGACATGGAAACATCATGTAAATTCCATTAAAAAAATAGCTAGATCAATTGCAGTACTGTATAAAGTCAGGGATTTTTTAATTGATAAAGCTCTGCATATGTTGTATAACACAATCATTGCTCCACATTTAATCTATTGTATTGAGGTTTGGGGAAAAGCGTGCAAAACTATTACAAAGCCTGTTTTTATTTTACAAAAGAGAGCTGTAAGAGTAATCACCAGAAAACATTTCAGTCACCCATCAAACACTTTGTTTCTTCAGCTAAACTTATTGAAATTCCAGGAATTGGTAGAATATAGTATTTTATCAGTTATGTATAGGGCTCATAATAACACATTACCTTTAAATATCCAAAGAAATTTTATAAAAAGACAAAGTTATTACAATCTCAAAGGGACAGAGATATTCATCAAACCACAATTCAGAACCAGCTTAAAGGGACGGTCTACCTCAATTCAGGGAGTTCGATTGTGGAATGCTCTGGAGAGTGATGTTAAAAATGCAAAATCAATGTATACATTTAAGAAAAAGGTCAAAAAGGACTTGCTCAAAAACTATATATGATGTAACTTAGTGTGTTTGTGTATTATTTGTGTATGGCAGTCGACCCCCAATCAGAAGGTCGGAGGTTCGAGTCCCGCATCCGCCCACCATGTGTCGTTGTGTCCCTGGGCAAGACACTTAACCCCGAGTTGCTCCCGTTAGGTCTGGATAGCGCCCTACAAGGCAGGCTACCACTAACGGTGTATGAATGTGTGTATGAATGGGTAGATGGCTCGTATTGTAAAGCGCTTTGGGGCTCCTCAGAGTGGGCTGGAAGGCGCTATATAAATAAGCTCCATTTACCATTTATTACACTTATGTTGTACTTATGATGTAACTTAGTGCGTTTGTGTATTACAGTTAGAAAAATTAAGTAGAGTTATTCATTTTGTGACGCAGTTTGTGTATTACAGCTAGAAAAAATTAAGTAGAATTATTCATTTTTGTGATGTAGTTTGTGTATTACAGTTAGGAAAATTAAGTAGAATTATTCATTTTGTGAACATCTTGATTATTCATTTTATGATCTACAGTAGTTTGTGTATTACAGTTAGGAAAATTAAGTAGAAAAAAAAATTAAGTGTGATGTAGTTTGTGTATTAGTTAGAAAAATTAAGTAGAATTATTCATTTTGTGATCTAGTTTGTGTATTACAGTTAGGAAAATTAAGTAGAATTATTCATTCTGTGATGTTGCTTGAAGGTTATCATTGGTTGAACAAACTGTGAAATAAGGGGCAGATAAAATAAGATTTCATCTTCTTTCTGCTCCCTTCATTTTATCCTACTTGTATTCTTGTATCTGATGAAACTGTCTTGTATTGTTCTTTTAAAATGAATGAATAAACATCAAATCAAATCAAATGTATTTGATAATGTTGCCAATTGAAGAGCTTGGTATGGTCTGTGTTGGGACGTTGCTCAGAAAACGATGCAGGTTCAAACCAGCAGTTCTTAGGGGGGGCTTGGATCCATGCCAGGAGGGGTGCAACGTCATTTAATGACACCCCCCCCCCCACCAGGTTAAGATATGTAACTTGTGGAACTACGGTAGTGTTGCGATACCGCGTTGCAGCCTGAACAACATTTTTAGGGACGTGAAAATAACAAATCTGTTAATTATCAGAGAACAGGTTGGGAAAATGGAGAAGTAAATTATCAGTAAGATCACGGTAGAGTGCAGAACTTAGCAATATTTTCAACAGGCAAAGCATTCTGATCCCTCCCCCTCAGAGCCATATATGGCTCTGTTACCCTTGCTCTGCTGAAATTCAAATTCAAGCTCTGTTTTTATTGGCTGGTTAAGGACGGGTCACTCTGTGTTTTTAGTGTTTTTATAAATGCTGATAGAGAAGCAAGGGGACTATAGTTTTTTTCAGAGATTACTTTGTCTAACATCAGTCTGTCAGGAGATAGTGACAGAGTGAAGAAATATGTTAAAAATATATTGTTAGAAAACTTACAGACTGCATTACAAAGTTACATCGTGCAGCTTTAACTGAAGATCTCTAAACCGAGTTAACGTCCGTCACACTTTCAATATGCTGAAGCTCCAAGTCAACCCGGCTGAGGTGAGTTCTCCTCCACGCCTCGATGCTCGCTTCATTTCTAAATGTTTTGGGGAGGCAGCCTGTCAGTGTCTCATTTCTGCTGCTTTAGTTCTTGGAGCTAAACAGACGTGAGACATTTAATGATCATACATGTAATGTTGTTTGTGTTTTTTTACATTAATTCTGATTATTCTGTTTGAGTAGTTTGCTTGTATTATTATCAAGCTAGCAGTTGTATAATATTGAAGAACTTTTGGCCACATAAAGTCCATAAATTGTTGTTTTCAAATATAACAATTCTTAAAGGGGCAGTCTGCAGTTTCTGTAGTGCAGTCTAAGTTTTCTAACAATATATTTTTAACATATTTCTTCACTTTGTCACTATCTCCTGACAGACTGATGTTAGACAAAGTAATCTCTGAAAAAGACTATAGTCCCCTTGCTTCTCCAGGTGGTAAATAAGCATTTCTAAAAAGCCACAGTGACCCGCCGTTAACCAGCCAATAAAAACAGAGTTTTTAACCAGCCAATAAAAACAGAGCTTCTCACTTCTCACGCTCCTACCCCCCCACTGTCCCAGCCCCTGCGGCCGCGCAGGTTCTCATTCAAAGGATTGCAAAGCGATGCAAAACTGTTTTGTATGTGACACAAATGTATTAAATTCCCCTTCTTCATCCCTGATCTGGACTTTTCTTTTGTTTTTTTGCCAAAAGTCAAGGGATCGCTTCCTCCTTCACTGACTGAAATGAGGAAATGGATGAATTTGTCACGAGCGAATTAAACTCAGGTTCAACGTGGCTGTGCGAGGCTCTGCAGATTTCATGGTGTTCTGGTGTGCTGGACCAGCGCTCCATGTTTTTATTTTTTAGAACATTTTATTAACATATAATCACAGAACTTCGCTCTGTCGCGGCTGCCACAGGACATGTAGTGGAGGCGGAGCTAAGAAGGCAGAGCAGCGAGAGCAAGGGGGAGCAGAGCCATATATGGCTCTGAGTGGGGAGGGATCAGAATGCTTTCCCTGTTGAAAATGTTCCTAAGTGCTGCGTTCTACAAAAACTGCAGACTGCACCTTTAATGTGTTATTGAATTTACCGTAATTGCAGGTCTATAATCTGCTACTTTTTTCACATACTTTGAACCCTCCGGCTTATACAAAAAAAAAAAAAGTCCCTTCTTTTGTCTGCTCCCTTCTTCAGTTGATCATATCGCTAAAGATATGGTTCTTAGCAGCTAACAAGATGGCTAACGCTTTAGCAGCCATCTTGTTAGCCACTAAGGACCGTATCTTCAACGATATGATAAAATGCTTCTTTATTAATGTCGCGCTTCCTCTCTCTGCTCCTCTAAAAAAGGCACACAGCATGGCTAAATGAGCTCTGAACCATTTCAAATAAGAAGACGGGTCTGTCGTCTAACTGTAGCTTCAAGGTTCCAAATGGAGGCTCACTTTACAGCAGCTTCACACAGGCTGACTAACGTGAAGGAGGCGCAACTGAATGGACTGTACTTATAAAGCACCTTTCTGTCTTATCAAGATACTCAAAGCTCTTTACAACACAATCTATGCCTCATTGACCCATTCATACAGCACTTTACTATACCTGTACAAAGAATAATCAGAGCTTTATCACATTCATACACTGATGGGACACACATCAGAGGCAATGAGGGGTTCAGTGTCTTGCCCAGGAACACTTCAGAATGTGATGCTGAAGGAATCAAACCCCCAACTTTCCCATTGGAGGACAACTGCTCTAGCCTTTCAGCCACAGCCGCCCTCAGCTGAAGAGGATTATTATTTAATATAAATAAATGTCTAAAAAAGAAACTATTTAATATATGTAAATAGTTTTTTTTTTTTGGGCATTTATTTTGTACAGTTACAAATGTTAACAGCCTGTGTGACAATTGGGACAAAACTTTGACTTAAATATATTTTTGTTATTACTTTATGGAAAGAAAAAATATTGAGATATATATCGTATATCGCGATTTTTGAAAAAAAATATTGAGATATTAATTCTGGTCCATATCGCCCAGCCCTAATGAACACGTAAACTAAGCTAACAAGAACAGACTAATCACTAAAAGAACGATGCTAAACAGTAGGGGTGTGACGGTACATGTGGGTGTATTGAACCGTTTCGGTACAGCATGTTTGGTTCGGTCCACGTGCGTACCGTTTCAGTTATTTTTTCACTCATTAAATTTTATTAACGAGAGATTATGCGCCGCGGAACTAAAATTCCTAAGCGTGTTTCAGCACATTAGCAGCCTAGCATCTTGTTGCAGTCTTCTGTTTCGGAACATTATAGATTTCTCGTTAAAAGACAAGTGAACAAATTCCAACGCTGTGTGTCGATGTTGTTTCAGGAAGACTGGGTCTGCAGCAGGCAACACGTCTAACTTGTGAACGTGCTTGAAACGACATTATCCGAAGGTGAACGTGTCTTCTACAAGCAAGAAAAGCAGCTTGGTTCAAACATCGATAGCAGCTGCATTTAAACAACCTTCATCAGATAATTCAGATCGGTCCAGAGCAATAACACAAGCTGTAGGAGTTTTTAAAGCTCTGGATCTATGTCTGAATGTTGTTGATGCGCTGGCTTTAAGCATATGACTGAAGTCCTTGAGCCCCGCTACGACATCTCATCACGTCGACACTTCAGCCAAAAAGTTGTAGCAGCACTTTATGAAGAAGCTAAAAATTATATTGTCAACAAGCCCTGGAGCCCAGATTTAAAGCCCTGCCACATCGATGATGAGCGAGAGAGGATATTCAACCACCTCATATCAGTGTAGTGGACCTGACCCTGGTCTCTGAGACTGTACTGGACCACACTCTGGTCTCTGAACTGGTCGTGAAAACACCTTTTCACTGAATCTCTCAGTGAATCACCTTTTCTTTAAATCTTCAAGAAAGAAGACAGTTAACACTGATTTATTCCATTTAATTTGAATCTAGAACACAAATCAATCAGAAGAGACTTCTTTTTAATTTGTTATAATTCAAATATATCATCAGAATAAACTTCTGTCATTTTTATGATCATTTGTCATTATGCTGATGTTATTTCTACAATATGCTGGTATATTCTTCAGTATGTCGTAGTCAAAGAACTCTGTCTAAAGTTGAATAATATGTCAGACTGAACTCTTCAGTTTTGTTTAGAAGTTAGAAACAGTAATCATTTCTCTGGCATCTCAATTCTTCTCACTTCTGAAACAATCTGTTCTTTGTTCTTCTAAACTGACCTTCACTGTCTGACTGAAAATGACCTCAAGCAACTCCCTTCCACTGGTAGAACGAACCAATAGGAAGAGCCAGGCATCAGGAGGTCAAGCCCTCTACAAAAGTCTTACTTCCTGTTTTTCCGGAGTTCTACGAGGAAGTTAAGATGCACTGACTTTCTCTTTCTGCTGTTGGACGTAAGTCATGAGCCAAAGACTCGTCCATCAGCTAGCATTACAGCACGCTGCTGGACAATCCGAACAGAGCTTTCCAGCTCAGAACTTGGAATGAAATTCCTTCTTGAAGAGTACTTTATTCTGAAAATCAATCTGACGCGGACCTCAGTGAGCCGCTGAAGAAGTAAACACGCCGAAGTCCAGCTCGGACGTAACTTAGACTAAACACCTTTTTACGTCTAAAGGCTGCTTCCATCTCTTACTGGAGCTGGGACGGACGTCTTTGCAAGGTAACGAGTTGTGATTGTTTACGAGCGGATCTGGGTCTAACTGATGTCACCCGAGAGTTGCCATGTTCTGGTCTGATTTTATTCCCAGATAAACTTTTCTTCCTCCTCACTCTTAAACTTTTTCTTATCCATCCTTGCCAGAACTTTAAGCTAAATGCCTGCAGATATGTTATTCTAAGACCCATAACTTGTTCTGTTGTTCCTAGAAATTACGGACGCGTAATTCATGTGCTGAAGTAAATTTATAGGAAATTGAGATCGATCACTCAGTTGTACATATGTTATGATGTTAAATTTATGATTTGTTAATAAATGGTTCAGTTCTGCTGAATCGACATGAATTAACGCTTCATTGTGATTTACTTCTTATCAGCTGGTCACAAGATTTATTGTTTAAATCCTGAAAAAGAGAGAACCCGTAATAAATAACAATTACTATTTTGGACTTGAAATACCGTAGTCCTATAAGTACTGTAATTAAGTAAGGTGGTAACATGTAACTCTGTCTACTTCTTACATCAGAAGTGATGATCGTGCAAAAACAGGTATTGTTATTGTGTTATGATCTAATTAACTTTTTAAATTTAAAATTATAATCTTATTAACTCAATCTTTTTTATCTCTGTGTTGTTTGCAGTCTGAGAACGAAGATAGCAGCTGAGTCTTCTTCATCCACCAGATCACCTACAGCTAAGAAGTTTGTAATGAGTCTGACTGAACTTGTTTACTTGGCATATTTTCGAAATAAACATTTTGTAAATCTTTATTTTGGCCTTTTTTGTACCGATAATTAACAGAACCGAGCCCTCCTTGAAACTGAACCAAACCAAAATGTGATTTTAGCGTACCGTTACACCCCTACTAAACAGCTAACTGAAATTATTAACAATGAACATCAATTTTACCCATAATCCCTCTCTGAGGCCATGTGACCGCCAGTCACTTTGGTTGATTCTTGATCTACAACAAGAGCTGTACACCTCGTAGTAGCCGTTAGCTGCCACTCATGTTACAACATGAACAGCTGCGGCTTATATATATGTACAGAATTGAAAAAAAAAAAAATTTGTATACGCAACTTATATTCTGATGCACTCTGTAGACCAGCAATTAGTCAAAAGTCAAAGTCAAAGTCAACTTTATTGTCAAAACTGCAATATGTACAGGACATACACAGGATTGAAATTGCATTCCTCTCTGTCCCTCGGTGCAACAGTAACTATTTAAACACGGTATATAATTACGGTACCGTATATAATTTTGTTATTTCAACATTTTAAAAAGTCTAAATAATTTTAAGCATCTTTTTCTTTTATCTGCCAGACCAAATACCGGTAACCTCTTCCTTAAGGGACTTTATTTCATTTACCGTAAAAGGATTCTATTTTAAAGATTTAATTTCACACAGGGGATACTCAAGAGGATTTGACATTTTGTTAAAGGTTCAGTATGCAGTTTCTGTAGAACTGCAGCAGTTAGAAATATTTTCAACAGGCAAAGCATTCTGATCCCTCCCCCTCAGAGCCATATGTGGCTCTGCCCCCTTGTGGTCTGTTGAATTTCAAATTCAAGCTCTGTTTTTATTGGCTGATTCAAATTCAAGCTCTGTTTTTATTGGCTGGTTACAAACTCTGTTTTTATTGGCTGGAAAATGGCGGGTCACCTTTTCTTTTTAGAAATGCTTATTTACCACCTGGAGAAGCAAGGGGACAATATTTTTTTTTTTTTTTTCAGAGATTACCTGGCTAACATCAGTCTGTCAGGAGGTAGTGACAGAGTGAAGAAATATGTTCATAAAAAAAGCTACATACTGAAGCTTTAATGTTTTGGTTTTTCGTCCTGGGGCTGGGGGGGTGGGCAATTTTCTTTCTCCAAACAGGGGTCCTGACAAAAACAGTTTGAGAACCACTGCTTTCAAACAAATAAGATGGAACACAGGCGAGTCTTCATCTCTGCTGAGGATGAAGAGCTGCCGTCCTGCCATAAGAGTCAAAGAGCCTCACCCTCATCGTGATCACTGGAGACCTTGTTGCTCATGCGGTCGCTCTCAGACGAGGCTGTCAGCATGAAGGCAAAGCCCATAAAGAGGGACGTGTTCTGAGGCAGCGGGCCTTGAGTCTCGGCCACGTCACAAGGAGGATGCAGGTCAGTGCCGCTGCCTGAGGTGTCGCACACACCGACCCGCGGAGCTGAAGGAAGAGAAAGAGTTCTATGATTTGAAGGAGACAACGTAGGAACATTTAAACATAAATGATCTTCAGCTGGGCTCAAGTCCTGAGTCAGTCCTCGATTCTGCAGGTTTGAGCTCCAGACTTTCTGAGATCCTTTAAAGTGGTTTTCAGGGAGTTTTTATTTTATTTAAGTTGTCTGTTTTCAAGTTGGACAAATGATTCAGAACTCATCAGCTGAGGCTGTTCAGGCATCAGATTAGGACGCCCTCCTGATCACGTCCCTCCTGCAGGTTTTCAGCTCACATTTCACTGAGAGAAGACTCTAAACCTGCGGGAGGATCCTGTCTCTTCTCTGGGAGACAGATGTTTGTTGTTAACCATAACCCTGAATGTGTCTCCATGACCCAACATGCCAGTACGATCAGTGACAGCATCCAGTGTCTCAACACGTGTTGCTCTGAGACACAATGAGGACGTCTGCTAAAGGCTGGGTTGAAGCAGTCTCTGAGGTGGGGGACTGCTCCTGAATGTTGTAGAAGCCTTTACATCTAAATAATTTATAGACCAGGTTTAGGCTGAAGTAAAAATTAATGGAAGAGTCACAAATTTTCTAATAATAATAATCTATTTCAATTCAGTTTATTTATATAGCGCCAAGTCACAACAGAAGTCATCTCAGGGCACTGAACAGAAACATTTATTTAACTGTTCTGATAAATATAAAGACTCCTAAAGACCACTTTAAAAGACGAGACAGAAATCTGACTGGAGGGAGGCAAAATATAAAATCTGAGGCTGGATTAAAACTTTTGCACAGTGAAGAGTTGTGTTAAAACATGGCTCACATCCCATGTTTGTGCGAAACTAATGAAAAGTATCTGTGAAGTGGCTCAAGTGACACATCGTCCATGTACAGTAAATAAGGCATTCCACCTGTGAAACATGGCTGCCCCCTCCACCAGTGGACCAACACCCCCCCATTAGAAACATGTCAGATTACCAGTGGACCAACACCCCCCCAT
>JBBPBX010025556.1:0-23004 GCA_038048925.1 Garcialebias charrua
ATATATATAATATTAGGGGTGTAACGGTACGCTAAAATCACATTTCGGTTCGGTTCAACTACAAGGAGAGCTCGGTTCGGTTTATTTTCGGTACAAATTTTTTTTTTTTTTTACAAAATAAAGACTTACAAAATGTTTATTTTGAAAATGTGCCAAAAATATGTTTGTATTGTATTGTAGTAATAAATAAAAGTGACCCATTTGGATGATATTTTAAATAAACAGCACTCTACAATAAATAAACTATATGAACAATAATAAAAATCTTAATAAATACAATAACAGTAGAACCAGAACAATAAGCAGCAACAGACTGTTTACAATCTAACTAATCAATTTTTTGTCAAGTAGCAGCAATGTGGTTGTATTTGTCCTCATTAATGTACTCACAACTTCTTCTTGGTGGGACAGGTGGGACTATGGGAACAGTTCAGAGTTCAGTTCAGAGTTCAGTTCAGTCATCACACACTTCTTAGCTGCAGGTGGATTTCCCTGAAGTGGACAAGAGAGCAGCTACCTCTGTCACAGACTGGAAATAAAAAACAAGAGGTTAAAAAAACAAGTTAATAAGCAATGTTGGGTGTAACGCGTTACTTAGTAACGCCTTACAGTAATGCCATTACATTTTTCAATAACGTAGTACTTTGAAAATGCCTGTAATATATTACAGTTACTAACAAAACCTTACATTCGTTACTTGCGTTACAATCAGGACCTTTCGGAGAATAGTTTTATTTATTTATTTTATTTTACCTTTCGGAGAAGAGTTGTGGGACGCGGACCATAGATATAATATACACTAGATAAGCTGAGGAGGAGTCAGCGGCGTCGTCAAGCGGCAGCCATCTTGCCACAGACAGCAACATTAGCTGCAGCTGTGGAAACCGTATGGAGGTGAGGGATTTATACAAACAAAAATACGCTTAACTCGCTGTAATCTTGACGGATTTACAAACGGTTTATGTTTTTAAAAACGTTATTAACGTGGCTATGATTTCTTTGGTAATCAGACAGCAGTTTCGTCTTTTTTAAAAGGTTTTATTCGTGTTTTGGGTGTCACACTCATCGAGAATCTAGAATTTAAATTCTGTTTTTATTTTTATATTTTTAAAACAAACTAATCTTTTGTCTAAATGACTGTCTTGATCATGACTGTATTTATTAGCAGACTATTAACAAGAGCCTTTGATTAAGGGCTAGCTAGTATTCCAAATATTTCCCTAGCATTCTTAGATCACTAGGAGCTCTTTGTTTTTAACTGAACTAAAGCTGCACATGATTTCCAAGCGGTTTGGTATGTTCAAAACTAATTACTGCTTTGTGTTTTACAGAAATACTCTTTGACAAGATGCCTGACTTTTGTGCAGCCTATGGATGCTCCAATAGACGTAACATCAAAACAAGAAACCTTGGGATCACATTTCACCTGTAAGACTCTGTGACAGTATTATTACTTTAATTAGAATAATCATAGTTATATTTTGGATCAGTGCACATTACACGTCACGCTACACACAAAAAATGTGAGATAATATTATTGACATAATATTATACATAATATATATTTACATAATAATGACATAATATATATTTACAGCACTTTGGTTGACCTTGTTGTTGTTTTAAGTGCTCTATAAATAAAATGGTATGGTATGGTATAAGGCTTGTAAAAGTATCTTTATATAAATTATGATTATGATTCAGTGTTTCTTTTTGATACCATTTTTAATAGCTGTTTTATTGTACCAAAAGTAAATGCAAGCACACCAAAAGTATGATATATGTGTATACTTGTCATTACTATAATTCAAAGGTAAAGAAAGGAAGTGTGGAAAATAATGACCAGCTTCTTCATGTTTTTAAGGTTTCCCAAAACCAGAGAGAGGAGGCGGCAGTGGGAAGTTGCCCTGAGAAGAGAGGGTTTTGTTGCCCTGGACAGGACACTGCTCTGCAGTGATCACTTCATGTCTGAGGACTTTGATCGGACAGGGCAGACTGTCAGATTAAAAGATGGTGTTGTTCCAACACTTTTTAATTTTCCATCTCATCTTCAAAGGGTATGTACCATCGACCTACAAGATTTCAAGTTGTATAAGATTGATATGTCTATAAACTACTGTATATATAAATATGTGGTTAAATGTCACAGTTTAGTATTTCTTTCTGCAAATTTAGCAATAAACAAAGTGTTGTTCTTAGCACATTTTAGACACTCTACTTTTGTTTATTTTAGCTTGTAAAAACAAGAGGCTCAAACACCTCTAGAAGAATAGAAGACAACCTGGCAATGGACCTGTCTCAGGATAAAGCTCAGTCTGATGTTGTGAGTATTAATTGATTCACACAATTGATAAGTGAATAATTTTTTTTTAACTGTTAAATTCCACATTAATATTATTTATATATTTGCATATTTTTGCAAAGCAATTGGAAGCCACTGCAAAGAGGCGAAAGTGCTGCAAGCGGCAGGCAACTGACCACCCGCTCAGACTTTGAGCAACTCAGTGGCAGTGGCGCTACGTGCCTTGCGGGAGATGGGCTATGCAGAGTTCACGGAATGTGAAGCTACTTCAGAATTTCTTGAGGTAATACAGTAAGGGATTTGCATCATTGACCTAATTTATTTCAATATTCTTAACATTTGAGTAATTAATTGCTTTTATCCCTTTAATCCTGGTGCCATACACATTTTATCATGTCAATGGTTTTACTTAAAGTTTTCACAATAATGTCAATTTAGCAGTTTTGAATAATCACACCAAACTGAAGATATTTCTGTATATGTGCTTTTTGTTATAAAAATCATTAACACAGACACATTTGAATTTGAGCGTCAACAACTATTAAATAATTATGGCCATCCTCAAATTCAAGAATATGCAAGTACTTTGATAAATACCTACCTCCGAAGCACCCTTCACTTCTTCTCAAATTCAAGAATATGCAAGTACTTTGATAAATACCTACCTCCGAAGCACCCTTCACTTCTTCTACATCTCTGATTTACAAGTTTAAAGAAGTTCAGCAATGTAATTTTAAAAATCACAGCCACAGAGAAAATGAAGAAGAATGAAATACCCAGTCATGATGATGATTTCAGTGCTTCCTGTTAATTTAGATACTTGTCTGTAGATAATGGACACGCTGTTTGACATCTTGAACAGTCGCAATCCCAGAGCCAAAGGGTTCAAAGCCCCCCTTGGTCATAGGAATTGGACAAGCACCGAGGAGTTCTTGTCAAAGGCCAGGGGTTACTTGCTCTCATTGAAGCTGGAAGATGGCACACCCCTTTATCGAACAAAGAGGTTTCTTAAAATAGTGATTGTTATATTAGTGATGCACTACAACCATTTCTACCCCACACAATGTTATTGTTAATGGGTATTGGCATATGGGTTTATTTTTTTCTTCATTACAGTAGTTGTATAAAACTACTGTAGTTATAAGTAATGATCCAAAGTAAAGTAACTACAGTATTCCCAACAGCTACACTTTACCGGTTTTAGTGCATCTCTAATGCTATCTCCTCAGTTGTTCTCACCTCTCTGCATGGAGTTCATAATATGCTCTTTTCTGTCTGCATCACGTTCATAAGATGCTCTTTTCTGGTGATGGTACTTCTTATCTTATCAGGGTGTTTTGCTACAATATATTTGCTGTATTAAAATATGTCTCTGTTCCTGCTCTTGTGTTTAGTCACCGCCACCCCTAAAAAAAGTAAATGTTAAGATCCTAAACTCATTCTTTCTTGGGACCTCTTTGTAATTATACAATATTTGCTTTATTTGATTAAGATTCCTCTCTATCCTGGGATTTATCATCAATATTGACACATTGATGTCAATGGTTCCTGTGCTGCTTGATGAGCAGCGATATATCCTGACCTACAGGTTCAGCCAGGACCACTTGGAGCTTCTCTTTAACTCCATCAGAGCATCTGGTACAATTCATAATTATTTTTTAACACAACACTAAGTGACCGGAACTGTCAGCAACTGTATTGTTTTCAATTTGTTGATCCATGTTTTCTTTTTTTTTTTTTATGAAAATACATTTGGTTTGTTTATTTGTTTGAAAAATCTGTGAATATGTAATATACTGTTATATATCTTGTGTCTATTTTAAGGTGGATGGAATAACAACCCTAGTGCCAGCCAGTTCAAGAACATTTTCAGAAAGCTGATGGCCCGGTGTGGTGTTAAACCAAGCATAAAAGGCAATGTGACCGCACAGGATGAGACAGAGTCCCTACCAGTTGAACCAATGTCCTCTGCTGACCAGTTCTACCACATTGACACATCAACAAACCTGTCAGCTGTAGACATGTCCTCTGTAGAAGAAGAAGATCTTTAGTTTATTTTATAGTTATACTGTACTTTTATACTTTTTTACTTTTTATACTAGTATGCAAAAACTCAGGACAGTATTATGTTCATTAAATGTTTAGTGTTTTAGTTTTAGAGTTGGTGTAAATTTTCATACTCATTTACCACTATGCAAAAACTCAGGACAGTGTTACAGTTTTACTATTTTATGCTTATGTTTATTATTATATGTTTCAGTGTTTTAATGTTTAAATAGTTACTGTTGCACCGAGGGACTGAGAGTCTTGTCACACTATCAGATGTTTATTTCTGTTTGTTTGTTTGTTTATTTATATCTCCCGATTATTAAATCTTTTCATGTATCTAAAAAAAATAAACTACACATATTGACCAAGGTTTGTGTAATAATGTATTTAATATTACATAATATTTGCATGTGTAGGGAAAAAATTGGCATAAATTATTTTCATACCACTAATAATAATGCTATTTATGATGAAATAGTATTAAATATTTATTAGCATTGTAACATATGTCAGTTAATTTCGCTGGAAATAAACATGTATTTATAAATAGATGTAAATATAATCTTATTGTGTATATTGCTAGTGCAATACAGTGTCTATATAACGTTATTTTCATGTGAACGTCCATCTTAAGTATACCATATTATAACAACATCTCTCACATTTATAACAAACCAAACCGTTTTAAAATCGGTTGAAAATTAAGCAAGTTATGGTTATTTTAATAGTAAATGCCCCATTCACATTCATGTTAAGAGTGGGCGTTCTGTCTGTGGCAAGATGGCCGCCGTCTGACGATGTCGGTCTCCATTGGCCAACAGCGGGGATGTCTTATCTAGTGTATATTATATCTATGGTCAGAAGCGCCAGGATTTGAAAACGAAACGTATCTTATCACAGTAAAATAAATATACGTAGAGTAAATATACCTGGGTGCATTTTTTTGGCCCTAGGACTGTTTTTTTTTTTTGAAGTACATACCCAAAGTTGAGTAAATAAAACATTAAAAAGTGAATTTTGCATATGTGGTCCCCTTTAACAAGAAAGCCATAACGTTCCCAAACAGGAGACGGCAGCAAGATGCTAATGCTATGCATGCTGCAAGATAATAGCGCCGTGCTTAAACTCAGGTCGCATAGACCAGACGTCACATCACTCCTTGAGTCTTTTTTTAAATTTATCACTCCCCGAGACGCACTGACAAAATAAAATAAAATTACAGTACTACAGAAAATAACAAAAAAGTAACGCACAATAATTTGGATAAATAACTTTAATCTGATTACTGGATTTTGAAATAGCAATGCGTTAGATTACTAATTACTGAAAAAAGTGGTCCAACTAACGCATTACTGACATCACTATATATATATATATATAATATATATAGCTGTTGTTGTTTTAAGTGCTCTATAAAATGGTATGGTATTTACAAGAGAGATCTGTAATAATTTAAATACAGGTAGTCCTCGACTTATGACAGAGATCCATTCTTACGCGGCGTCGTAAACCGAATTTCTACGTAAGCCGGAACATACGTACACACTGCACCTTATACGTACAGTACTGTATTTTACCAAGCACTTAGCCTATCATAACACAGTAACCTACATAATTATCAAAAAACACATACATTTGGGAGCCATAATGAAGGGAAAAAAGAGTTAATTTCCTATTGCGATGCTGGTGAAGCCGTTTCCTCCGTCCCTCCTCCGTTTTCTCCATTCGTTTACGACGTAAAACAGCGGTCAAGCTCGGTCCATCCTCTGTTTTCTCTATCCGTTTACGACGTAAAACCGCATTCACAGTACAGTTTTGTTTTGTTTTTTGAATGTCCAAAGGACCATACTTAGCTTTTTTTGAGAGTACAGGGCAGCATTCCTCCGCGCTACGTTTACTACGTGAAACCGGAAACTGCGTAACTCAGCTTTTCAAAATATTTTTATTTTATTTTTATTTTTTAATTTTTTAATGGGAGATGCGCCGTAACCACGAAACGTCGTAACTCGATACCGTCGTAACCCGAGGACTACCTGTAATGTAAAATAAAGGATGGATTATAATTACTATTTTAGAGAGCAGTGAATTATAGCAGCTCCAATTCTGTCAAGCGTCCCAACCAGTGGCTATTTCTCCAAAATGGAAAAAAAAAATCCCAGTTCAAATTGTGTTTATTTATCAAATGCAGATAAGAACAATGTCAACAGAACAATTAAATGCTCAGGATGAGAAGAACCAAATTGACTCACTAAAACAACAAAGAACAAACAAAAATATATACAGGTAGTCCTCGACTTACGATTGCTTCGAGTTACGACGTTTCGCAGTTACGAACGCTCCTTCCATTTAAAAAAAAATATTTTGAAAAATGTAATTTGAAAGCCGAGTTCCTTCCGGTTTTGACGGCAGAAGCAGTAGCTTGACCCGTTCCGAACGGAGCTTCACGGCAGAACCAGTACAGTACAGGCAGAGATTAAACGCTCTGGACAAAGGTTGACCGCAGTTTTACAACGGAATATGGCAGATGGACCGAGCTGATGGCGGTTTTATGTCGTAAACAAACAGACGGAGGTAGGCCACCGCACAGCAAGCTACTTTAGTTAGCCAGCTAGCTCCCTTTATGTTAATGGAGCCTGCTCGGGAGGGAGACAATTCAACTTGCTCCTTCGTCTTTAAACAGAGGTTGATGGCGGTTTTACAACGGAATATGGCATATGGACCGAGCTGACGGCGGTTTTACATCGTAAACAAACGGACGGAGGTAGGCCACCGTACAGCAAGCTACTGTAGTTAGCCAGCTAGCTCCCTTTATAATAATCCCTTTATGTGAATGGAGCCTGCTAGGAAGGAGGGAAACCATTCAACTTGCTCCTTCGTGTTTAAAAACTTTGTTAGGATAGGCTAAGTGCTTGGTAACTGTACAGTACTGTACTTTTTATTTTATTTTAGTATGTACGTTAGGGGTGGGCGATATGGCTCAAAAATTATATCGTGATATTTCAGAGCATTATCACGGTAACGCTAAATTTCGTGATATAACAAAAAAAATCAAATTGATTTATTTGACAAAATTAATTTAACATGTTGCTTTGCAGTATTATATATAAAAAAAAAGGGCGGGGGGGTAATTTTACTGAAATGACTATTTAGTGAAGTATTCAGTCTCCCAAGTATAAAAAATAAAAATGATCTGTTATTTAGATTGAAAAAGTCTGCACAAAATACAGATAATAATAATAATAATAATGAATTCAATTTATAACGCACTTTTCATTAATGAAAATCTCAAAGTGCTACACGGTGCAACAGAAATTAAATGTCAATAAAACAAGTAATAGAACAAGTAAAATCAATAACAGTATCAACTAAGATCAAAAGTAGAATCATGAGGAGGCAGAGTATGCTCGGTTGAAAAGAAAGGTCTTCAAGCCGCTCTTAAAGTCAACCACAGACTGTGGGACCCTCAGACAGTCAGGAAGAGAGTTCCACAGGCGGGGGGCAGCCACACTGAAAGCCCGGTCTCCCATGGTCCTTAATTTGGTTCTCGGAATGTGAAGGAGATTACTGTTCTGTGACCGCAGCGACCGGGTGGATGAGTGTGGAATAAGAATATCCTTCAGATAATCTGGTGAAGTTCCATGTAAGCATTGATGTGTAATGAGAGCAGTTTTGTACTGAATTCTGTAGGCGACAGGAAGCCAATGAAGGTTATGAAGAATGGGCGTAATATGTTCAAATTTACGAACTCGCAACAAGATCCTTGCAGCACTGTTTTGAATATATTGAAGTTTCTGAAGGTTTTTGCCAGGGATTCCAATAAACAGGGAGTTGCAGTAGTCGAGCCTGGAGGAGACAAAAGCATGGACGAGCTTCTCAGCATCGGAAAAAGTTAGGGATGGGCGAAGTCTAGAGATGTTTCGAAGATGGAAGAAGCAAGTTTTAAACAGAAGCTTAATGTGATTTTCAAATGTAAGATTGGAGTCCATTTTTATTCCAAGATTTGTAACAGAGGTGGAGAGGGGGATGTCTTGTCCAGAAAAGGAAAGTGTTGTTATAGTAGATGTCTGTACCTGGTGAGGGGTGCCAATCAGTATGGCCTCGGTCTTGGAGCAGTTTAATTGAAGAAAGTTCTGATTCATCCATGCCCTAATTGCCTCCAGGCAGGCAGAGAGGGCAGTGAGTGAAGATGGAGATGACAAGGTGGAAGATGAGGATGCTCCAGTCCTGATGTAAAGCTGTGTATCGTCGGCATAACAGTGAAAAGAAATGTTGAACTGATTAATAATTTGACCTAAAGGCAGCATGTAAAGGGAAAACAACAGGGGCCCCAGAACCGACCCCTGAGGGACACCACAGGAGACAGAGACTGTCTGGGACGTGGCGTTGCCAAGACTAACAAAATACACCACAAAAACTAAAGTGCATGTGTAGTTTCCTAAAACATCTAAATAAAATGAATCTTAAAATCTGTTGAGCATAAATGAAACAATGAGCTATAACTTCCAGAACTTGTGACAAGGTGATCAGCTGACCCTGAAGCTTGTTGTGTTTCAGCTTTATCTATTCATGCAGGAATTATTCATTTTTCTGATTCATTTTTTTAACTGATCTGTCTTTGATCACCTGCCTCTTGACCGACTGTGGAACTTAAAGGCCCCCCCATAGCTCAGTGTAAGGCCATACGACGGTCCGTGCGCGCGTACTGTGCGTAGACAGTTCACCCGCACAGCTCTCAAAGTCAAGTCAAAGTCAACTTTATTGTCAGAACTGCAATATGTACAGGACATACACAGGGCCGAAATTGCGTTTCTCTCAGTCCCTCGGTGCAACAGTAACCATCTAAACACTAAACACTAAAACATTTAATAAACATAAGCATAAAATAGTAAAAAAGTGTAACACTGTCCTGAGTTTTTCATAATAGTATAAAAGTATGAAAATTTACACCAACACTGAAACACCAAACACCCCTAAAACACCAAACACCCAATGAACATAAGCATAAAATGAAATAATAAAAGTGTAATACTGTCCTGAGTTTTTGCATAGTAGTATAAAAAGTATAAAAAGTATATCTATAAAATAAACTGAAGTTTCTAGCATTGACATTTGCAAAGAGTGGCACAGCAGCATATAAGTTAATGTACACAGTATATGTATGAGGTAGTTGATGTTGGTATAGAGGCAAAGTGGCATATGAAGTAAGGCACATAAGGCACATTTGGCATCCTTAGATAAGGCTAGTCAGAGAATGCTGTATATGTATCTGCAGTAGTGTAGATAAAAGTAGTGTAAATGTAAACAGTAATAATAAATGTAAAGCAGTAGTAATAAATGTAAACAGTATTAATAAATGTAAACAGTGAATGTAAACAGTAGTATGACTATAGGCAGTAATGTAATACAAACATTAGTGCAAATATGAGAAGTAGTGCAAACTGAATGAGCACATGACCGAGAGTTTAGTGAATAACCCGTTTGATGACACAGAGTCCAGTGTTAAAATCTTTGTGTTGAGTGATAATGTGTGAGAAAGTTTTTTGTGTTAAGGCAGTTCAAATGGGAGGGGAGGCAGAGCAGGCAGAGTGTTTAGCATTCTGACTGCCTGATGAACAGAGCTGTCTCTCAGTCTGCTGGTTCGAGCCTGGAGACTCCTCAGTCTCCTCCCTGAAGGCAGCAGTCTAAAGCGGCTGTGTAGTGGGTGTGTGGGATCACCTGCCATGCAGTGGGCTTTCCGAGTGAGGCGTTTGCTGTGTAAGTCCTGCAGTGAGGGCAAGGAGGTGCCGACGATCTTCTCAGCTGCTTTCACGATGCGCTGGAGGCTCTTGCGGCAGGATGCAGTGCATGCACCAAACCACACCGTGATGCAGCTTGTCAGGACACTTTCTATGGCTCCCCTGTAGAAGGTGCACATGATGGAGGTTGAAGCTCCAGCCCTTTTCAGCTTGCGGAGAAAGTAGAGGCGCTGGTGAGCCTTCTTGGCCAGTGCTGCAGTGTTCCTGCTCCAGGACAGGTCCTTTGAGACGTGCACTCCCAGGAACTTGGTGCTGTCCACTCTCTCCACTGCGGTGCTGTTGATGGTCAGAGGGGCATGTTGTGCATCCCTCTTCCTGAAGTCCACGACAATCTCCTTTGTCTTCTCCACGTTGAGAGTGAGATTGTTGTGTCCGCACCACAAGGCCAAGCGGCTCACCTCGTTCCTGTAGTCCGTCTCATCGTTGTTGCTGATGAGACCTACCACTGTTGTGTCGTCCGCAAACTTGATGAAGTGGTTGGAGCTGTACGATGGTGTGCAGTCGTGTGTTAGCAGGGTGAATAGAAGGGGGCTCAGCACACATCCTTGTGGGGCCCCTGTGTTCAATGTGATGGTGCTAGATGTGTTACTCCCGATCCGTACTGTCTGTGGTCTCCCGGTCAGGAAGTCTAGCAGCCAGTTACACATTGAGGTGTTCAGCCCCAGACTGTCCAGTTTATGGATGAGCTGTTGGGGGATGATGGTGTTGAATGCCGAGCTGAAGTCGATGAACAGCATTCTAACATAAGAGTCCTTCGTGTCCAGATGTGTGAGAGCTGTGTGGAGGGCAGAGGAGATGGCATCGTCGGTTGAGCGATTAGGTCGGTATGCAAATTGGAAGGGATCCAGGGAGGCAGGGAGGACAGATGTGATGCTTTTCATGACTAGTCGTTCAAAGCACTTAATCAGGATGGGGGTGAGTGCTACTGGGCGATAGTCATTGAGACATGCTCTGCGTTTGTTCTCACGTTAAATGCCCCAGTATAGCTCTGCGTTCGGCCGAACGCCGCTCAACGCCGTTCGAACACGAGGCACAAGCGTAGCCCCACAGGGCATGAATGCGCCAAGCTCAAATTTTACGAACGCAAACGCGGTGTCGCACAATAAACTGCCCGTCGCCGGACTGTTTTGTATGCGACACAAATTTATTAAATTCCTCTTCTTCATCCCTGATCTGGCCTTTTCTTTTGTTTGTTTTTTTGCCAAAAGTCAAGTGATCGCTTCCTCCTCTGTTGACTCCATGACTGAAATGATGAGAAATTAACGAATGTGTCACGAGCGAACTAAACTCGGGTCCAACGTGGCTGCGCGAGGTTCTGCAGATTTCCTGGTGTGCTGGTGTGCAGGACCAGCGCTCCCTGTTTTTTTTTTTTTTTGAACTTTTTATTAACATATAAACACAGAACACCGCTGCGGCTGCAGCTGCCTGCTCATGCCTTTTTTTCCCCCACCCGACCTGTCAATCAATTCAGTAGGCGTGTCAGCAAATGACCAATCAGCTACCTCAAGTTGTCCCGTAGGTAAACGCTCTGCCCTGCTGCTGCTCAAATGACGTCAAGTATTTGGAGCAAAAACGCGAGATCGAATGCAGAACTATACTGTGAACTGCCTGCGCACAGAACGCGCGCGTAGAGCGGCGTTGAGCCGAACGCAGAGCTATACTGGGGCCTTAATTCTCGCGTTTTCGCACCAAATTCTTGACGTCATTTGAGCAACAGTAGCGCAGAGCGTTTACCATTTTTCCGGACTATAGGTCGCATCTGCATATAGGTCGCATTGTCCAATTATCACCAATAAATTGGAAAAATCCATAAATAGGTTGCACCGGAATATAGGTCGCACCTACGTCACTGCCGACGTAACGCGTCATCTACCGCTGACGTGACGTGTCACCGCTGAGTCAACCCGGAAATGTGGGGGAGTGTTCAGCTCTGGTGCAAATGTCTGCCACAGGAGCGTACAGCAAGGCTTTTAAGAAGATTAACACTTAAAAACAATTATTTGTTTGATAAAAATTATAGCAAATATGTGTCTGAGCTGAACTTTTCCTTAATAAATGAACGTAATTGTGAAATGAGCTGGATTTAAAAATTTGTTTCGCTAGCTACGTCTGATGAAACAAAACGTGCACGCGCAGCACCAGATATGCAGTAGCAGTGAACAGACCTGCATGTACCGGTATTTTAATTTTAGCAGGATAAAGACCTAAAAAAAAATTGTTGGCTGACTTTTTTTAAGAGTGTGTCTCAGTTTAATTTTTGTTAAAGGGGACCACATATTCAAAATTCACTTTTTAATGTTTTTTTTACTCAACTTTGGGTATTTACTCCATAAAAAAACAGTCCTAAGGCCAAAAAAATGCACCCAGTGGTTTATTTACTCTAAGTAGATTTATTTAACTGTGATAAGATAGGTTTCGTTTTGAAATCATCGCGCCTGTTACGTCACAGGCGCGAGGACAACCCACCTCGAACCTGAGTCCAGCCCCCTCACCTAGCAACCCCTGGTGCGGCTCAACCCACTCCAGTATAAAAGAGTTGACGGTTGTTTTTCCTGATTTCATGGCTAAAAATGTCACAGAGTCTAGCCAGCTAACTCTCTGACCCTCGTGGCGCAGATAATGGATTTAAAATTGATAGTTTTCAGATGGGAACAGATGCGCATGTTTCTGTGTGTGTGTGTGTGTGTTGGTTTATGTGTCATTAGCAGGACAGACTACGCAACCAAACCCGTGTGTGCGCGTGTGTGTGTGTCCTCACATACAGTACAGGTTCAGCCTGAGCCAAGATCACTTGGAGCTCCTATTTAATTCCATCAGAGCGTCAGGTAGTGTTGATAAAAAGAAAGCCCGCTGTGAGTGTGTGTGCCGGCCCGCACGTGCTCCTCGGAGGGACGCAGATAAAAAAGCCCCCGCTGTGCTGCTGTGCTTGTGTGTGTGTGTGCTTTGCTCCCCTACAGCTGCGCCACAGGCAGAAGGAGGGAGAGTCAGAAGGAGGCAAAAGAAACGTGCAGTAATGTGAGTTCAGACTTCCTCGTCTGCCTTTGGAGGGCGGAGTTAATGTGAGCAGATCTTTGAAGGGCGTGCCACAAGACCTCCTCATCATAAACCGGTCGTTCAAAACGAAAGTTAAAAATGGCAGAATTAAAAAGGGTATAATTGATTATCTAAGAATTATTTTGTGTATTAAATTGAATGAACACTGTTTTTTAACCCCAAAGAAATACCATAAAAATTTTAAAAAGCAATATGTGGTCCCCTTTAATAAATGATTACAAATCAGCTTATTTTAGAATGTAAATAACACCAAGCGCGCACCCGTACACAGCATTTCCACTTTACAACGCGAGCTGACTTTCATTAAAATTTAAAGTGTATCTCACCCCACCCCCCCGTCCAAAGATAGCCCCGCCCCAGCACAAGATTTGAAAAAATGCAAAAATATTGCAGTGTCAACAGACACCGCCTAATGGAGGGGGAGGCGGTGGGGGGTGAGCGAGGAGGTGTGGTCAGGACGAGAGACCGTTATTGTTGTGAATGTTAAAATTACATTAGAAATAAACAACTTAAAACAAGCAACAACAAAGAATTATTTTGTAGATGTATTTATCTACTCTCACCCCGATCTATCCGAAACAAAAGGCGTAAAAAAAATGCCATGACCGAGGATCGAACCCAGGTCTCTCGGTTCCAAAGCCAGCTTCCCTGCCACTGCTCTATCTTGGCATACATACATAATAGGGGTGCAACGGTATGCTAAAATCACATTTCGGTTTGGTTCAACTACAAGGAGGGCTCGGTTCGGTTGATTTTCGGTACAAAAAAAAAGACAAAATAAAGACTTACAAAATGTTTATTTTGAAAATATGCCAAAAATACATTTGTACTGTATTGTATTGTAGTAATAAATAAAAGTGACCCATTTGGATGATATTTTAAATAAACAGCACTCTACAATAAATAAACTACTGTATATTAACAATAATAAAAATCTTAATAAATACAATAACAGTCAGAACCAGAACAATAAGCAGCAACAGACTGTTTACAATCTAACTAATCAAGTTTTTGTCCAGTAGCAGCAGTGTGGCTGTATTTGTCCTCATTACTGTACTCACAACCTCTTGGACCTGCTCCTCCAAGTGGGACAGGTCCTGGAACAGTTCAGAGTTCAGTTCAGTCATCACACACTTCTTAGCTGCAGCAGGTGATCTCTGGTGGATGTCTGTCCCTGAAGTGGAAGAGAGATGCTACCTCTGTCCAAGACTGGAAATAAAACAGAGGTAAAAAAAAAATAAGTTAATAAGATTATGATTTTAAATAATAATAAATAAATTATAAATAATAATTATAATAAAAGAACAATACCTCTTGAACGGTTGAATCTCTTACTCATCATCAGGGCAGGGCTTTAATCTGTTCCAGGACTTGTTGACAATCAGTTTTAGTTTTTTCATAAAGCGCTGAACTTTTTGACTTAAGTGTTGATGTGATGAATGTCTCGTAGCGAGGATCAGTAACTTAAATGCCTGCGCATAAAACAACATTCAGACTTGGATCCAGATCTTTAAAAACTCCTACAGTTTGTGTTATTGCTCTGGACCGATCTGAATCACCTGATGAAGTAGTTTTAATGCAGCTGTTGTTGTTAGCGCAGTTTGTAACAAGCTGAGTGCTTTTCTTCGTTCACGTTCGGGTGACGTCGTTTCCATTGCGTTCACGTTAGACGTGTTGCTGCAGATCCAGTCTTGTGAAAACACGTCCACACAGCTTTGGATGTGCGCTCGTCAAGAAAGCCATTACGTTCCCAAACAGGAGACAGTACACGACATGCTAACAGCTAAATGCTGCTCGTGCTTCGCGTGCTGCGCGATAATAGCTCCGTGCTGAAGCGTGCCCAGGAAATTTAGTTCCGTGGTGCATATATTCCCCCGTTAATAACGTTCAATGAGTGAAAAAATAACCTAAACGGTACGCGGGTGGACCGAACCAAACGAGCTGTACAGAAACGGTTCGGTACACCCACTTGTACCATTACATGCCTAATACATAAGTAGGCCATCGCAGGATAAAAAACAAATACATACAATACTTTTGGAATGCTGGACTTCAATTACAGGTAGTCCCCGACTTACGAGCGAGTTCCGTCCCTAGGGGGCGCTCGTATGTCAAAAATTCGTAAGTAGGATCACATAGTAAAAAAAATTTTTTTTTTTTTTTTTACTTTATTTTATTTTTTATTTTATAAATGAATACATGTACAGTACTGGACAGTCACCAAGCACTTAGCCTATCCTAACACAGTTTTTAAAGATGAAGGAATAAGTTGAATTGTCTCCCTTTCACATAAAGGGAGCTAGCTCCCTTTATGGGAATGGAGCCTGCAGGGAGGAGGGAGACAATTCAACTGACTCCTTCATCTTTAAAAACTGTGTTAGGATAGGCTAAGTGCTTGGTGACTGTACAGTACTGTACAGCATACATTTATCTATTTATTAAAAATATACAGTATATACAGTATTTTAATTTTTTTATTGTTTTTTATTTATAAATAGATAAATGTACAGTACTGTACAGTCACCAAGCACTTAGCCTATCCTAACACAGTTAAGGAGTCAGTTGAATTGTCTCCCTCCTCCCTGCAGGCTCCATTCCCATAAAGGGAGCTAGCTCCCTTTATGTGAAAGGGAGACAATTCAACTCACTCCTTCATCTTTAAAAACTGTGTTAGGATAGGCTAAGTGCTTGGTGACTGTACAGTACTGTACATGTATTCATTTATAAAAATAAAAAAAAAGAAATTATTATATATATATTTTTTTTTAAATGAGATGCATGCTCGTAAGTCCGGGACCTTGTAAGTAAGAGCGCTCGTAAGTCGGGGACTACCTGTATTAGATTTTGATGAAGTGAAAAGTATTCTTAAAATAAATAAGTTGCTAATCTGAAAATTATATCGATCAGTGGTGCTTGTATGGCACAGACTGTCGCACCGCGAGAGAGTGTGTGACAATGCATGCGGACAGAAAGGAAGAGTGCAGAGACGATCTCTGCAAGGGGAGTGGCTATGTTTGAACCTCTTATACTAAGGCAGGAGACGATGTGACGTCACACATGAGCAGACACGTCACACATGAGCGTTTGGACAAATAAGAAAATTAAGGTGTAATTCACCAGTTCAACCCATAGGACTACCGTAAACACGTTTTTAGACCAAATATTGCAGATTTAAACAAATACGCACAAATACATGAAAATTAGCACAGACATAGTGCTATAAAACATTTTAAACACATTCTAGGGAGTTTATCAGCTAAAAAAAGTTAATTTTGAGTTTAGGCCCTCTTTAACTACAGAAACGCCTAAAAAAATTGTTGGCTGACTTTTTCTTAAAAGAGTGTGTCTCAGTTTAATTGTTGTTAATAAATGATTACAAATCAGCTTATTTTAGAACGTAAATAACACCAAGCGCGCACCCGTACATAGCATTTCCACTTTTCAGCAAGAGCTGACTTTCATTAAAATTTAACTACAGAAACACCTAAAAAAAAATATTTGTTTGCTGACTTTTTTTAAAGAGTGTGTCTCAGTTTAATTTTTGTTAATAAATGATTACAAATCAGCTTATTTTAGAACGTAACACAAAGCGCGCACCCAGAAAACAGACCCGCTTTTCAGCAAGAGCTGAATTTCATTAAAATTTAACTACAGAAACGCCTAAAAAAAATTGTTAGCTGACATTATTGTACGTGTGTCTCTGTTTAACTTTTGTTAAGAAATGCACTTTGACAGTTACAACCACATAAATAAAGCAGCTTTAAAATTACTACCGGTACACCCGCACATAAAGATGACAGAAACAGATATTTATTTTATGGTTTTTATTTACAAAATTTACAAAAAATGTTCCCCTTACTCAAACCCCAGAAACTCCTCGTCCTCTGTATCACTCTGAAATAGTTCTGCGAGTGAAGGAGGCAGCTTTCCACTGGTCAGAGGCCCCTGACCCTCCATCTCCTCCTCCTCACTGATGTCCTCAGCACCAGCAGAATGTGGGAGGATGCGGGCCTTCTTAAAACCTACCTGGATGGTCTTTTTTTTGTCACTGAAGCCCAGGCCTTGTCCACACACTCCACCGCCTGTGCGAAGGTCGTGTGCCGCATCCTCCCAGTGGCGGTGAAGGAGTGCTCTCCTGACATCATCCAGTCCTCCCACAACTTTCTAAGGGAGGACTTGAAGCTCCTGTTTATGCTAATGTCCAGCGACTGGAGGAGTTTGGTTAGCCCCCCTGGTATGATGGTGGGAACAGTGTTGAGAGTCTTGATTTTCGCCCTCATGGCATCCGTGATGTGTGCCTGCATGCTGTCCATGACCAAGAGAGCCTTTTTGGTCCTGAAGAACCCATCTGGACGATGGACGAAGCATTTATTGAGCCAGTGTACCATCATATTTTCGTCCATCCACCCTTTGGGTTTCACGGAGACCACTACTCGGGGGCTGAAGTCCTCTTTAGGCATGGTCTTGCGCTTAAAGATTACATGGGGGGGCAGTTTGCAGCCATCTGCACCACAGGCCAGAACCATTGCAAAATGGGTTTTGTCATAGCCTGGTTAAAACCAGACCCTTGTCCTTCACTTCGCTTTGTACCAGGGTCTGGCATTTCTCCCATAGACAACGATTTCTCCGGTCGATTTTTGACCGGACCAATCAGAGAACAGAAGGCGGAGTTTTGAACGACGTCGACTGACGTCGTCAGTTAAAATGGCTGCCGCCACGAAGGAATTTTCATGAAAACAAGGTAAAAACTATTATTTCTTTGCTGAGAAAAAATATTTCTTAGCTGACGTTATATCAGAAGTGTTCCTGAGCAATCAGAGAACAGAAGGCGGAGTTTTGAACGACGTCGACTGACGTCGTCAGTTAAAATGGCTGCCGCCACGAAGGAATTTTCATGAAAACAAGGTAAAAACTATTATTTCTTTGCTGAGAAAAAATATATTTCTTAGCTGACGTTATATCAGAAGTGTTCCTGAGCTTAACAGTTCCTAAATCAATTCACGAAATGGTCAAATCTGCTGGATTTAAATAGTTTCGGTTTGACATTTTCCAAACAGCCTCGGGTGCGCTACAAAAATAAATGATAAAAAAATCGAATTTTATCTCAAATGTTTCATCTAGGCCAACAGTCAGTAAATTAGAGCCATATAATTAAACACTGGTAGCAGAAAAAATATCCACCGAGTGGTTTCTGAGCTATTTATCTGATAGCCTGGTCCTCGCCAGGCTAAACTAACAAAACTCCACCTTCTGTTCTCTGATTGGTCCGGTCAAAAATCGACCGGAGAAATCGTTGTCTATGGGAGAAATGCCAGACCCTAGTACAAAGCGAAGTGAAGGACAAGGGTCTGGTTTTAACCAGGCTAGTTTTGTCATGGCCTGTGGTGAGGATATTTATGGACTTCTCTCCCTTCTGGGAGACACTACGGCCCAATGGAATATCAAATGTAAGGGGTACCTCATCCATATTTATGATATGGTCCACAGTGACTCCATGTGTCTGGACCTGGCGTGAGAAAGACAAAGGCAGACATTAGCGTCTAAACAAAAGAATCGAGCGCACGCACCCACAGACGCTGTGAGCGTACCAACAGACCTGCAACATAAAAATGTTTCTTTGTTTGTCCACATCACTTCATCTTTCGATTTTATATTAAATTAATATATTACACACACAAAAAAAACATGTTAGCTTAGCTGTACCTGGCAACACACGAAGGCAGACATTTTCGTAAAGTAAACAAAGAAACGAGCGTGCACTCACTGACCACAAACTCGCTATGAGCACGCGATTTTATATTAAATTAATATATTAAAATTTAGCAAGATACGGGTACGTTTAACACAGAAAAAAAATTGGTTAGCTTAGCGGTACCGGGTGACACACGAAGGCAGAAATTTTCGTACAGTAAACAAAGCAACAAGCGCGCACTCACTGACCGCAAACTCGCTGTGAGCACACGATTTTATATTAAATTAATATATTAAAATTGAGCAAGATACTGGTACGTTTAACACACCAAAAAAATGGTTTAGCTTAGCTGTACCGGTACCAGGCGACACACGAAGGCAGACATTTTCGTACAGTGAACAAAGAAATGAGCGCGCACTCACTGACCACAAACTCGCTGTGAGCGCGCAACTTTATATTAAATTAATATATTAAAATTTAGCAAGATACGGGTATGTTTAACACACCAAAAAAAAGGGTTAGCTTAGCGGTACCAGTACCGGGCGACACACGAAGGCAGACATTTTCGTACAGTAAACAAAGAAACAAGCGTACACTCACTGACCACAAACTCGCTGTGAGCGCACAATTTTATATTAAATTAATATATTAAAAATTAGCAAGATACGGGCACGTTAAACACACAATAAAAACATGTTAGCTTACCTGCCGACTCAAGAAGGCACGAAAGCTGTCCAGTTTCTCCTCAAAGTCGGCCGGGAGCTTCTGGGACATGGTGATTCGGGCCCTGATGGACAAATCATGGCGCTTCATGAAGCGAAATCACCATGAAGGGCCACCGGCGAACTCCAACACCCCCATGTCCTTTGCCACAGCGATGGCATGGAGGCGCAGCTGGACTGTGGACACCTCTCTTCCACACGCGCGCTCAGAGAGGACCCAGGACTTGACCGTGTCCTCCAGTTGTGGCCACCTCGCTTTTTGGCCCAGGTTGGCCCGCTTGGACCGCTTCATGCTTTGGAGGACGGCCTCTGACTTCCTCCAGCCCCGGATCACTTTCTCGCTAACCCCGTACTGGCAGTCAGTGGTGCGGTTCCCGTGGACCAGGGCAAATTTCACCACCTCTAGCTTGTGGTCGGCGATGTAAGATTTCCTTTTTGGAGGCATGGCTGCTCTTCTTTCGTTGTTCACTGTGTTGTTTGTTGGTCGTCTGTATTCTCCTCACTCACTCTCAGAGATGTCGCTTGGGTGATGGGTTTTTAACCTCAATATACAAACGGGTAACGTTTCCAGGCACGCACGTCTGCAGGTATGGTAAACAGACTACAGGTCTCTTTAGCGCCCATAGCGGCAGAACGTGGTACTACCATGCACCCCTAGCAGCCGAAAGTGGTACTACCATGCTCCCCTTGCGGCCTAAAGTGGTACTACCATGCGTTCCCTAGCGACCGAAAGTGATAAAAAGCCATAGATAGGTCGCACCTGACTATAGGTCACAGGCCATGAAAAAATGATAAAAAGCTGCGACCTATATTCCGGAAAATACGGTACCTACAGGACCAATTGAAGTCGCTGATTTGTCATTTGCTGACACGCCTACTGAATTGATTGACAGGTCGGGTGGGGAAAAAAAGGCGCGAGCTGGCAGCTGCAGCCGTGTTCTGTGTTAATATGTTAATAAAAAGTTCTAAAAAATAAAAACAGGGAGCGCTGGTCCTGCAGCCCACACATAAGCCCACCAGGAAATCTGCAGAACCTCTGTAGCCATGTTGGACTCGAGTTTATTTCGTTCGTGGCAGCTGAGACAGCTGAGCCGCGCGTTTGTAACAACAGTTTAGAGCGAGGGAGAGACGCAGCTCAGAGCGGGGCGGGGGGAGACATTTGAGCTGTCTGTACCTGTTCAGAGCAAGGGGAGAGCACATTGTTTGTTTTTAGCATTTTAGCTAGCTAGTATTGCACGCAGACTGGTGGAGGGGGGTTGCGCAGTTCAAATTGGTCGTTTGAAGCGCTCGGATATTAACCCTCTGAGGTCTAAGCCCTAAAAGATGCGGGCTGGACGTTATGTCTATAAATAGCCTCTTTATCATTTTAGGTAAGACTGGCTGTTTTATTTGGTTTTAATTTGGTTTTATGATTATTTAGTGTGTCTGCAGAGTTTTGTAGTCACTTTTGGTCTGTTTTTCAGAATGAAAGGGAAAAAAACACAGAGAATTTGTGATGAAGATACTGTTTTCACACAATAGTCAGTGTAAATACTGTACTGGTAAAAACACGCATGGAAATTGCCCACTTTATGATGTGAAAATATGTATACTAATTCGTTTTTTACTAAGTTTGTATACAAGTTCTTAAAATATACCAATGAAATTTTCATTTTAGGCTGTCAAAATGGTTCATTAAATATTTTTGTGAGTTTCATAGTAAACATATCAATATTTTACTAACACGGATTTCATTTTTTATGTTATTTTTTGCTCCAATGTGCTCATGCATTTTGTCAAAATGAAACAAAGACTGTAAAATCATGAAGATGAGGTTGTCCTAAAAACAACAATACCAAACAAGGCCAGATAAATAGTTTTTATGATGGAAATATAAGGGTAAATACAAATTTATACCAAAACGGACATTTAGACCTTAGACCCCAGAGGGTTAAGGGGGCGGGGCGCCCCGACATATTACGTCATGAAATTAGCATATCATGATATAACTTTTTTGCCCGGGCAAGCTTTTTTTTTACCTGTATTACCGGGAACGATATGATATGGCCCAGCCCTAATCTACGTATGTTCCGACTTACGTCGAAATTCGAGTTATGCCGCCGCGTAGGAACGGAACTCCGTCGTAAGTCTGGGTCTACCTGTATAAATTATAGTCATGCAAGTTCATAATATAAATGGAATCAAGCTCTTTTTTTTTTTTTTTTGAGTACCGGTTCTCTTAAAGAGGAACTAAACCCAGGTTGAGACGGTAACTCCTTCCCCTAAGCAGATTCAAAATCACCCTCAAAATGGGCGTGTCGAGAGACAAGGAGGGGAGGAGGTAGAGTTGTGCTTTTGTCCACGCCTCCACCAGCAACAACCTAAAACAAATCAAACCTCTAGCCAACAACATACACCAAGCAACAACAAAGGATAAACATGTAGATGTATTTATCTATTCCACCCATTCCATCCAAAACCAAAGGCTTAAGAAAATGAATAAATGAAAGAAAGAAAACCGCTTGTCAGGAGTGAAATGTGGCACTTCCATATAAGGTATGAACTGCTGCAGGACCTTCTCATCTCTGCAGGGGATTGGCTCTGCTTGAACCACCTCTGTGATGTCACACATGAGCAGACATGTCACACATGAGCGTTTGGACAAATAAGTAAATTAAGGTGCAATTCCTCTGTTCAACCCATAGGTGTCACCGTAAACACGTTTTTGGACCGGGGTTTAGTTCCTCTTTAAATATTCATAATTTTAAAGGCAGTGATGTCTCTAACGCGTTACTCTGGTCGGACCACTTTTTTCAGTAACGTGTAATCTAACGCGTTGCTATTTGAAAATCCAGTAATCAGATTAAAGTTACTCACTCCAAATTATTGTGCGTTACTTTTTTGTCATTTTCTGTAGAACTGTAATTTTATTTTATTTCGCCAATGCGTCTCGGGGGGAGCGATTTAAAAAAAAAAGACAGGAGTGACGTCAGTCTATGCGACCGCCCGGTGTTGTCTTGTAGCACACGTTAGCATTAGCATCTCGCTGCGGTCTCCTGTTTCTTTAGGAACGTTGTGACTTTCTTGTTAAAACCACGAGCGCACATCCAAAACTGTGTGTAGACTTTGTTTCACGGAGACTGGATCTGCAGCAGACAACACGTCTAACTTGAACAGACTTACGACGTGATCCGAACGTGAACGAGGAACAGCAGCTTGTAAACACCGCTAACAGCAGCAGCAGCAGCATTAAAACAGCCTTCAGGTCAGTGGCGGTTCTAGACCAGTTGTACAGTACTGGTGGGGCCAAGCTGGGGCCAGAGGTTTTGTCAGAGGGGCACGTTCATCAGATGAACGTTGTTACCTGTATATAATTTTGGACTGAGAAACTGAACCAAGACTTCACCTAAC
>JBBPBX010025556.1:23453-38786 GCA_038048925.1 Garcialebias charrua
ATTCTGCATCTGTCTGTTAGCAAAATATCTTATGAACAACTGAACAGATTTTGATTAAACTTTCAAGAAATAATCACTGAATGGCTCTCTACGACTGGTTGACTTTTAAAGTACATCCATGGTGTTGGTCTGTTAGCAAAATATCTCATGACCCTCTGGACAGATTTTGAAAAATCTTTCAAGAAATAATAAACGGATGTTTCTTTACTGCTGATTAACTTTTGGATATATTTGAATTGAAGATGGCTGCAGCAGGCAATTGAAATAAGCCAAACTCAAAAATGGTTATAATTCAGTTAATTTTACAGATATGGAGTTAAGTGATTGTTTGTTTAAAGTTATTTAAAGTTATTTTATATATTCTTTTAAATAATGGGGTGATATAAGATTTTTTTCTTCTTTCTGCACTCTTTTCATTCAATGTTTTATTTTTGATGAATGTTTTATTTTGTCTCTTTTAAATGAATGAATAAATAAATTAAATAAAATATTAAATAGCTTTACATCTGCTAAGTTCTTGGCATAAACCAACACAGACATGTTCCTGTTTTTAGTGTTTTACATGCTTTATATTGTAGCTGTATTATGATATGATGCGAAGCCACGGAGCTCCCAGGCGGAAGCTGAAACAGCTGCCGTAATCAGAGCGCCCAACCCGGGATGAAAAAGAAAAACACACCGCTGGCTGAAGCCCTGAGATAGATGGAATGTCCGGCCGGCGTAAAACTAACTTGACCGCGGTTTAATGTGACGCAGATGTGTTTATATAGCTCTGCAAACATTGAACGTTGTTGTCTTGCGGTGTTGAGGGTAAAATATTTCCACACAACGCACATGTTACGATGAAAAGTCGGCTAGCTGCTAGCTAAGATGCTACACTCACCAGTGTTGTCCGATCTTGCGACAGAAACAAGCGTCTAGCTCCATGTAAACAATCCATAAACAAACGACCCGCTCTTTCAAAACGATGCCAAAACAAACCCAACAGAGTACTCAGTCAGCCCCTCATGCTTGTAGCTGCCTGCAAACTATGAACTGGATTTCCTGAATGTGAGGCGGGTCTTGTTACTCTGGGTTCATGAGACATGACTCCGTTCAGGAAATCCATCCCATAGTTTGAAGCCAACGTGCATCATGGGTTGGATCGATACGTAAACAAGGCTGGTATCGGCATAGACGTTCTATATATGATATCTATGGGTATCGGTATGTGCCATGAGCATTGGTTCCACTTCTGCTCGGAGGGCGGGCCACAGGGCGGGCCAGGGTCCATCATACACGGGCACGGGCCCGTGCGGGCCCGTGTGTAGAACCGCCACAGTTTCAGGTACTTCAGATCAGTCCAGATCAATAACACAAACTGTAGGAGTTTTTAAAGCTCTGGATCTACGTCTGAAATGTTGTTGATGTGCAGGCTTTAAATTAACTGAGCATCTCTACCACGTCTTCCATCACGTCCATCATGTCAACACTTCAGCCAAAAAGTTAATCACTTTATGAAAAAACTGATGTCAACAAGTCCTGGAGCTGAATAAATCCCTGCCCTGATGATGACCGAGAGATCCAACCACCTCAACCGTTCAAGAATAGGTATTGTTCTTTTATTAATATTATATATAATTAACCTTTTTAATTTAAAATGATAATCTTATTAACTATTTTTATTTTTTTACCCGTTTGTGTGTTATTTCCAGTCTGGGACAGAGGCAGCTGTCTTTTTCCTCTTGAGGGACATCCACCTGCAGCTAAGAAGCGTGTGATGATGACCCTGATGCATGCTCAATAATCCAGGTAGAAAAATCTAAAAAAGCTACCAGTAAGTCTGGTCCTCTGGACATTCAAAAAACAAAACAGAGCAAAAAAAATTGTAGAAACGTTTTATCTTTCATCCAAAAGACTTCCTCAGTCTGAGATGCTGTATTCATCTCAATCTTATAAATACTGTAGCACCCTCTCACAGTGGATCAACCAGTTTGCTGCTGACAGCTGAAACCAGCTGCTCACGTGATCAAGGAGGACCATCAGCCTAACAATGGATAGTTAGCACCCTGATGGTTGTTTGTTATTCACAGAGGGCTGAGTGATACTAGCAATAACAGCATTGTAAGAGGGGGACAGTTGAACCCGGAGGCCTCCACCCTGTTTAATGATGGACGGTTTCTTTTCACAAAGATGGCCTCCTTTACTCCTCTCTCAAACCATCGTTCCTCTCTATCAAGGATGTGAACATCTTCATCCCTGAAAGAGTGACCGCTGGCCTGGAGATGAGTGTAGACTGCAGAGTCCTGACCTGATGATGTTGATCTTCTGTGCTGGACCATCCTTTTGGCCAGTGGCTCATGCTTTTATTTATTTTCATACAAACGTATTGTTTACTTGACACATTTTCAAAATAAACATTTTATAAGTCTTTTTTGTAAAAATATTATTTGTTTAGTGAAGTCAAGAAAGACACTATTTTTTATATAAAGCAAGTATTTCTTTATTCATTCAACCTTCATTTATGATATTGAAATCAAGAAATACCGGTACCTTATTTTTTATAAAAAGTATTTATGTTTAATGAACTCAGACTATTTTAGGTTTTATAAAAACAAGTATTTATGTTTAATGAAGTCAAGAAAGACTACTGTATTTTGCTGGTGAAGATTCTCAGTCGTCCAGGACATGATAAATCAAAAAGGCGTTCAATACAAGATCAACTGGACTTTATTTGTAACAGAAAACGTTTCGACTCCCATCCAGGAGGCTTTCTCAATTCTACTGTATTTTGTTTTTTGAATATTTTTTATTAGTAATTATTTTATTAAAACATTTAAATTTTTTATGTATTGTGACAGAGGGTTCTTGTCAGCGGCTGCTGAAAGTAACTAATAAAGTAACTTAGTAATCTAACTTAGTTACTTTCCAAATCAAGTAATCAGTAACTTAACTAAGTTACTTTTCCCAAGGACTAATCAGTAACTTAACTAAGTTACTTTTTCAATGTAACTATGCCATCACTGGTCCTGGTACCATGTAAAGGTCCTAATGCACCTTAGCATATACAGGTAGTCCTCGACTTACGGCAATTTGGAGTTGCGAACGCATCATATTAATAAAAATATGAAAAAAAATTGTGGTTGAATGTTCTTGGTTTTATGTGTACATGACTTTGTTGCAGCTGTGGTTGTTTTAAATGGCTTTATAAATAAAGCATCATTATTATTATTGCTGGTGAAGATTCTCAGTCGTCCAGGACATGATAAAATCAGAACAAGCGCTCAATACAAAAACAACTGGACTTTATTTGTTGCAGAAAACGTTTCACCCTTTATCCAAAGGGCTTTTTCAATTCAGAGTAGCAGCTGTGAGACAGAGAAGTTTTATACAGGCTGACATGCCACGCACCAACATGTATATTGGAAGCTGAAATAACGCCCACACATACCTGAGATAACATACCCATTCTATTTAAATTGACAAAATAACACATCACAGCTTAACAGTAGGGGGTTTGTTAAGGTCTTTGTTACTCTCATTCACAGAAGCAGCTACTCTGTTCTCAACAGGGGTGAACTGTCTTGGAATCAGATTTAGGCCCTGTTTACACGGACACTGTGTGGGGGAAACGGATGTTTTGGGTATGTTAATTAGGTGAAAAGTTTTGCGTTGACACTGTCGAATTCTGTGGATACGACTCTCTCCCCCTCCACCCCCCGTCCTCATGATTTCACTGTAGTTACCATGCTGGGCCATTAGATGGCGCTGTGATTTTTGGAACCTTCACTACTGCGCATGCGTGCAGCCTGAGGTAAACAGCAGCCGAGAGCCTGCCTCGTCTGTTTTCCTCTCTGGCTAAAATCAGCTAACTACAAGTTGTTGTCAACAAGTTAACAACAAGTTAAAGCTGGAATTTGGATAAGAGTCAACAGATTTGAGTCAGTGGGACCCGCTTCATCTAACAAGCTGCACACCAGACGCTGAGACTGTGGACCAGAACCGCTGAGTGGACTGTGGACCAGAACCGGACTTTACTCCGTGATAAACAGCTGACTTACAGCAGGTAAATCAACGTTCTTAATATAATGTTTGCTTGTGTTTACTTTGATCACACAACAACTGAGTTTTTATTTATTTATTTATTTCTGCCAGGTGGAGAAGCTGTCGTTGACAGGCTGATGGTTCTGAGGTTCTGATGGGTCCAGATGAACACACAGCAAGAGTCCAGTTCATTAACGTAGTTACAGTTCGGTTCACGTGTTTTAATAGTGTGTTCAGTTTAATTCTCAGTGTTTGTGTTTAAACTTTGTGGTGCTGAATAAATAAATAAATAAAAAATAAACCTGGTGTCTTCATTTTCACAGCACGTTACGCACTGTTTAAAAAATGTAACGAGTCCAGATAGATACTGTAGTTCAGATAAATTTACATCTCCCACGCCAACATAAATACTGTTTATTATTGTTAAACTGTTATATTTTGCAGCGTGACACGTGAAATGTCAGACTGTCCGCGCGTGCGGGCTGCGCGCATGTGTTCAAACAAAAGCTCCACGGGAGATGTTTACATTATCAGCGGGGGGTCTGCGAAAAACTTCCACCTTGAGAGCAGGGTCAGAAAAGTATCGGTGTCATCGAGGGGGGCCAGCAGCGTCGTGTAGGCGATAAGCAAAGTCGCAAAGAGAAAGTAGCGTTACACTCAAAATACGCGCCGTGTAAACAGGCCCTTAAAGCTGCATTATATGTTTTTGAAAGTTGAAACCTGAGCCCCCCCTCGATTAAGAGAAGGCTTTTCCCTTTTAACATAAACAGCTTCTTTCACCCCCCTCTCAAACCATCTGTGCTCTCTGTCCAAAATGTGCACATTCTGGTCCTCAAATGAGTGTCCCTTGTCCGTGAGGTGGAGGTGAACAGCTGAGTTTTGTCCCGAAGAGGTGGCTCTCCTGTGTTGGGACATTCGTCTGTGAAGAGGCTGTTTAGTTTCTCCAATATAGAGGTCTGGACAGTCCTCACTGCACTGGACCGCATAAACTACACCACTCTGTTTGTGTGTAGGTGTTTTGTCCTTAGGGTGCACCAGCCTCTGTCTGAGAGTCCTGCTGGGTTTGAAATGTACTGGGATGTTGTGTTTGTTGAAAATCCTTCTGAAATTCTCTGATAGTCCAGCAACATAAGGGATGACAATGTTTTTTCGTCTGTTGTCCTTTTTCTGATCATTAGTGTGTTTTGTCGATTTTCTCGCTGACTTGACAAAGGCCCAGTTAGGATATCCACGTTTGGAGAGATTTTTTGATGTGTTTCTGTTCCTTTTCCTTCCCTTCTGTCTTTGTGGGGATGTGTTTTGCCCGATGCTCTAAGGTTCTGATGACAGAAAGTTTGTGTTCCAGTGGATGGTGAGAGTCAAACAGAAGATACTGGTCCGTGTGGGATGGTTTTCTGTAAACTTCAATGTTGAGGCTGTCCTCTCTTTCCATGTGGACCAAACAGTCCAAAAAAGGCAGCTTGTTGTCGTTTGCATCCTCTCTGGTGAACTTGATGTTGTTGTCGACCGGGTTAATGTGTCTGGTGAACGCTTCTACTTCCTTGGTTTGGATTTGGACCCAGGTATCATCCACATATCGGAGCCAATGGCTTGGCGCTGTTCCCTCATAGGAGTTTAGGGCTCTCTGTTCCACTTCCTCCATGTAGAGGTTTGCAACAATGGGTGACACTGGGGATCCCATGGCACAGCCGTGCTTCTGTCTGTAAAAACTGTTGTTAAACTTGAAATACAGTAAGTGGTGGAGAGGCAGAGATCCAGCAGGGTGCAAATATGGTCTGGGGTGAAGTTGGTCCTTTTGTCCAAATCCTTGTCTTGTAGAAGTCATTTTTTGACGGTTTCTACTGCTTCAGAAATGGGTATGCACGTGAAAAGAGAAGTCACATCATACGATACAAGAGTTTCTCCCGGGGCTAGCTTCAAATGTTGAACTTTGTTGGCAAAGTCAATGGAGTTCTTTATATGATGAGGTGTATTTCCAACAAGAGGAGCTAAAATACCAGCCAGATGTTAAGCAACATTGTATGTCACTGGGTTCATGCTGCTGACGATGGGTGTATGTCACTGGGTTCATGCTGCTGACGATGGGTCTGAGAGGTGTATCTTCTTTATGTATTTTTGGAAGTCCATAAAGACAAGGAGTGGCCTCCCCTGGGTATAATCTATAATACAAAGATTGAGTGGTTATTTTCTCCTTTTCGAGTTTTTGCAGGTAATCTGTGACTTTATTTTGAAAGGTGTTAGTTGGGTCCCTCTTCAGGGGCTCATGGGTGTTCCTGTCGCTCAGTAGTGTAGTTATTTTTTCCTGGTAGTCCAGTTGTTTTTGTATTGAGCGCTTGATCTGATTATTATTTTTTTATTATAATTTTTAAGCCTATTTGCACAGTTTCCGGCAGTTTCTGACAGTTTTCGGCACTGCCGCTGTGTCCGCCATTTTGCGGTTAGCTTCAGTTAGCTCCAGCCTCGTCAGCCGGCTTTGGAGGATTGTGTGTCCGATAAGAGGTTGCCTCATATGGATAAATGAGCTGGAAACGCTCTGTGAACTCTGTGGACGTCCAATCGCTATCCCTGGACACCAAGCTATGTTTTTGGCATTGTCAGCCATTTTACGGTTAGCTTCGGTTAGCTCCGGCCTCGACAGCCGGCTTTGGAGGACTGTGTGTCCGATCAGAGCTGGGAGCTGAATGGCGGTTTTGCGGAAGGACGGATGGACGAAGGAAAACGACGCTGTGGACCGCGTGAAGCAGCAGACAGTGAGCGTGACCGGAGGGGCCACGAGTTAACATGCTAATGCTAGACCCACCGGTGACACGGACCAGACGGGCGGCGGAGACGCCTGTTGCGGGCGGGAGCTCGCCTCGATGTCCACCTGGTAGCCTCAGATATTGGATGAACACCGAGCTAACATGTTAAATGCAGATAAACAGTTGCGCAGCCTTTTGGAGGGACTACACCGAGCTTACGGATGGGCTAAAATGCTAACGCGGCCCCACCATGGACACGGAGCTGAACAGGCAATGCAGACCAGCTCACAATAAGAAATTGTATTTTTTAAATTTAATTACTGTACTGTATGTCTTTAAGTTTACTGTATGTGTTTTTTTGATAATTTTGTAGGGTACTGTGTTAGGATAGGCGAAGTGCTTGGTAACTTACAGTACCGTACATGTACATGTATCAGTGGCGGCTGGGGTATGCTTTCCGACTTACGGCAATTTCGTGTTACGTACGGCGCGTAGAAACGGAACTCGTTCGTAAGTCATGGAATACATGTAAAGCATTTCACCATATAAATGTACTTTAAATGTTTCAATGTTAATAGGAGCTACACAGTAGCATGGGCAGTGTCAGAACAACACTAAGAGTCCATTTTAACACTGAGCCTGGTTACATATGGTCCCGCCCTGTACAGTGTTAAAGTTACACTGCTCTCAGTGTAACATTTTTAGAGTTGATTTTACTCCGATTAGAGTTAAATTTAGTTATTGAGTAAAATTTAATTAACACTCACAATTGTTAATATACTTTTATTCTATGAGATAAATAACACTTTGTTATTTAAATAAGACACTGCTACTTTTCAAGTGTTGTTCTAAATCAGGGGTGTCAAACGTACGGGCTGAAACCGGCCCGCCAGGGGGTTCAGTCCGCCCAAGGATAAATCTGAATAAAAAAAAAAAAAAAGGTTATTTTCTTAAAATACTGCAGTTCCTATGTTGTCCGCTAGAGGCACTGTGTTTAGTCAGTTCCTTTGTTGTCCTACTAAAAATCCAGCGCCTAGGACCCAGCGGCTATGTGTTTTATGGGAGACGCAGATAGCAAGCGGTGCAGAGACTCTGCTCATTTTCTCTGTGTCCATGTGCACAGCAAGTGTTCATCCTGATGTGAAACAGTACAAAAACAAGATTTCAGGGTTGCTGAGGGAGTTTGAGAAACCATTTCAAGTCTTTAGAAGAATAGAATATATTTTTATTGACATTAAAAGATGGGCCGAGTGCACGAAGCTGCAGTCGTGTTAGCACCGCCACAAGGCGAACTCGAGACAGAATTTGCAGTTTTTCTCTCACCACTCCCCATCAGAGCTTCTGATGTGCCTGTAGACATGCAACTTGAAATTATTGATTTGCTGTGTGATGTAGAATTGAAGGACAAATTTGCCTCTGTGGGCTTGGACACATTTTGTATCTCTTACCACTCTATCCTAAATTAACAGCACTGGCTGCAAAAATGTTGTCCATGTTTGGGACTACCTACCGTTGTGAGCAAGTTTTCTCACTAATGAACATTAATAAAACAAAGCTACGCTCAAAGCTCCATTTATGTGTTCACAATTGCTTCCTAGATGTGGAAAATGGATTTTAAATTGATTCATTTCTAAATTTTGATGGGTTTGATGCATTTTAACAGCAGGAAAGTGTTTAAAAAAACAGTTTGTTGACTAAATGTTTTAAAACGTGCAATCACTGATCAGTTTGTTTAATGTGTAATGCACTTAAATAAATGTTAAACTGAGTAAAAGTGTAAAAGGACAATTAATTTAATGTAAATATTTTTATAATTTATTTCTTCTTTGCACTAATACAAAGAAAAAAGTGGACTTACAGTTCGTTCTATGTAATTTAAATTTGGATTGAGTATACAGTACTGGTCTGGCCCCCTTGAGATCAGATTAAACTGTATGCGGCCCCCAGATCCAAATGAGTTTGACACCCCTGTTCTAAATCATCTACAATTTATTCTTAATAAGTGTAAGATCTATGTAACACCACTGTTAATTGTATTTAACTCTAAACAGTGCCAGTGTCAAAAATTTACTCAATTATATACTGCTTTATTATAAACCCATTGTTAATATTTCTTACCGATATACAGCCAAAACTCTGCAAAAATATTTGTAGGACACAAAAACATAATCTTCCTTGTCTTATCAATTTATTAGGCTTCATACAAAAATTAAATACAAAGGCTTCTTTGCAATTTCAGTTTAAAAAAAGATTTTTCTAAGACATGATGAATTTACTGGAACATCTTTAACCATTTATCCAAGTGATTTTTTTTTTATCTTGTCATGTGCCATTTTTAATAAAGGACAAATATCCTTATCTGTATCAATCATAAAATTGGTCAGTGAGTAAAGTAAGTTAAAACACCCATTTTTTAAGAGGGCCAAGTAAAATTTGTTGCCACAAATTACACCAAAGCTTTTAAAATCACAACTTTAGATTACTAGTGACCGATTAGGAGTATGTTGCTGTTGTTGCACATAAAATTATGTAGCCCCAGTTAAAAGTAATGTAGGCATTTTTTTGTGTTTGATGTGCAGAGATTAAAAGATGGGTGTCAAGTAGGGGTGTAACGGTACGCTAAAATCACATTTCCGTTCGGTTCAACTACAAGGAGGGCTCGGATCGGTTTATTTTTGGTTTATTTTCTGTACAAAAAAAGGTACAAAATAAAGACTTACAAAATTTTTATTTTGAAAATATGCCAAAAATACGTTTGTATTGTATTGTAGTAATAAATAAAAGTGACCCATTTGGATGATATTTTAAATAAACAGCACTCTACAATAAAACTATTTTAACAATAATAAAAATCTTAATAAATACAATAACAGTCAGAACCAGAACAATAAGCAGCAACAGACTGTTTACAATCTAACTAATCAAGTTTTTGTCCAGTAGCAGCAGTGTGGCTGTATTTGTCCTCATTACTCACAACCTCTTCTTGGTGGGACAGGTCCTGGAACAGTTCAGAGTTCAGTTCAGTCATCACACACTTCTTAGCTGCAGGTGATCTGGTCACCAGATTCTGGTGGATGTCTGTCCCTGAAGTGGAAGAAAAGAGCAGCTACCTCTGTCCCACACTGGAAATAAAACACACACAAAAAAAAGTTAATAAGATTATGATTTTGAATAAAAAAGATTATTTAGATAATAATAATAAAAGAACAATACCTCTTCTTGAACGGTTGAATCTCTCACTCATCATTAGGGCAGGGCTTTGCTCCAGGGCTTGTTGACAATATCAGTTCTAGTTTTTTCATAAAGTTCTGAACTTTTTGAGTGATAGGTGTTCGTAGCGAGGATGAATAACTTTAAACCCTGCGCATATAACAACATTCAGACTTAGAATCATAGATTTAAAAACTCATAGTTTGTGTTATAGCTCTGGACTGATCTGATTTACCTCATAAACGTAGTTTAAATGCAGCAGCTGTTGTTGTTGGCTGTTGCTTTTTCTTCGTTCACATTCCGATGACGTAGTTTCAAGCGCATTCACGTGAGACGTATTGCTGCTGCAGAGTCTTCATGAAACAACGTCCACACAGCTTTGGATGTGTGCGCTCGTCTTTGAACAAGAAACGTTCCCAAACAGGAGACAGCAGTGAGAAGCTAACGGCTAAGGGCTGCGCGTGCTGCGCGATAATAGCTCCGTGCTGAAACGCGCCCAGGAAAATTTGTTCCGCGGCGCATATATTAACGTTCAATGAGTGAAAAAATAACCGAAACGGTACGCAGGTGGACCGAACCGAACGTGACGTACCAAAACGGTTCGGTACACCCACTACAACCGTTACATGTCAAGTGTCAGAGAACAGATTTTGTCCTTTCAACCAATAATTAACAGCAACCACCAATCTTTTGGAGTTAACACTTTACAATAATGACATTCAGAAGTGAAATACTGTACATGAAGGTGCACTATTATCTCTGTGTTTGAATAAATGTGATGGACACCAATTGAGTAAATAAATAATTGTGTAAATAAATTCCCACATTGCCAACATCTATGTTGTAGACGGCTGTTTGCATGAAGACGTACATGTTGTGGAGCATTTGATTATAAACAGTTCCAAATACAAAGTGAGCCTTAAAAAGTTAATCAAAAGCTCCAAGTGAGCTGGTTGACTTGCATGGTATGACCTGCTGGTCCAGAACAATGAAGAACTTGTGGATGGTGCTCCTCCTCTGTCCCAACAGCAAGTAGGCTGCTTAATGAAGTTGATGGCACCAACATGGTCCTGGATGCTTTTTCCACTCTAAGTATGAAAAACATGAAGAAGAAAAAGGAAACCCAGTTAGATTAAAACATTTCTGCATTTCTACTTGCAAGAGGCTTTGTTTTCATTCTCCAGATCAATACAGTGTTAAGAAATAGTAAAACACCACCAGTGACATTTGGTTTATTTATTTATTCATTTAATTTTTTTTATTTTTATTTTTTCATTTCCATTAAAAGCACAAATATTACATACATGTAGTATATAAAATAATTAATGTTTGATCATTTGTATAAGCAAATTGAAATAAATGTAGCCATCGGAGTCCAATACAAAAACCTGGAGGCTAGCGCTGGCATCCTAACTCCACAAACAAACAAAGGAAAAAACAAACTCACCAGTTCCCACTTGCTGTCAGCTGAAGGCTTTTTCACAAACAGAGTCATCTAAAAGTTGAGAGGCATATCAGTCAGGAATGGTAATATAATAATATAAGCATTAGATAAAGGCTAGCATTAGCATGCTTGTGTGGCAATCTGTGTTTTAAATTGACAGTATAATTGTACCAACAGCGCCACCTGGGACTTTCACCCAGGAAATCAAATACACGCAGGTGTGTTTGCAATAAGCAAGAGACAAGGTTCCAAGTTATTAATAATTTATTAAAAACTATAAAAACAGAGGAATACCTGTCTGTAGCTGAAGATCTAAGAAGAAAATTAAACTCTAAAGCACAGTTGGCGAGGTTTTACCCGGGTCCTGGATGAGAGGCTCCTAAATTAAAATAAATACAGCCACCAGTGAACTCTCACACACACACTTGTTGAATCCCTCCACCCGTCTGTGCTGGGGACTGCAATCACACAAAGAGGAACGCCACCATCCAGGCCACACGCACTTTCCTCGCCAATCTGTAGAATAAAAAAGGAAATAAATAATTTAAACAAAAGACAAAGACAAAAGTGCACAAGCTACTAATAAAATACAGGTAAAGAACTCCATAAAAACAACAATAAAATCCCAGAACGGTCACAGCAGCAGTCAAGCAGGTGCTGCGTAAAAGCCTCCGCTTCCTCCTCTGTCTCGTGGCGTGGGTGTGTCCACGCCGCTCCAAATGTTTGTAGGACGCGCAGCGTCTCTGAGGTTATTTCAAAACCCGGCAAAGCAGCAGTGGTGATTGTGGAAATAAATCTACAATCCACAAAAAATAGTTTAGAGCAAATTGATTAACATGAGGCTCATGATTTGTTTCCACATACCGATCAGGCTCTCTCCTCACTTCCGCACAAACGGGAACGCTCACAGCAACACGCTGGCAGGAGGAGTCACTTCACTCGCCATCAACGAGATTGTAAATACGCTGACAATTATCTGCTGATATAAAAATAAATAAACTACACAATTGGAGCTACGGTAGATGCGCAGGAAGCCAACCTCACCTGTACTCGGCATGCAGCAAATGTGACACGGAGCGCGGTGTGACGCGTCCGTAAACAGGCGTCTTTGAATTGCTGAAAAGACGTATCAAACAAGACCCTAACACCAAAAATACACTACACGCGTTACGGCTCCGCCCCGCTCCGGTCCGACCTCTGTAGCAAATATGCACCCATTATAATCAATGACAGAATTTACACTTGGTCCACACGGCGGCGGCGAGTAGCGGAGAGCGGACGGCAGTCCGTCAAAATTAGAAATTTTTCTATTTCTGCCGGACGCCGGAGCTGTGCCGTAGTCAACTTTTGAAGATTACGTCGCACCAACAGGAAAAGGAACGAGCACAACTTCCGTATTTACAAAATAAAATCACCACGGGCGGACTAATCCTAGCTCTATACGGATTTATTTGTACAAAAATGCTGTCAAACTATCATTTATGACTACGCCTACAAACGCAATACAATAAATAAATAAATAAATAAAGTATTTTATTCTGAAATGTAATACATCACTTCCTGTTGCTCAAACCATGTCCTGTCGCTCATTTACGAGAGAAGATCAAGGCAGCAGTCTCTACTGTTGTTCTCCTTCTTCCACCGAATGAATTGTTTTGTTCTGACTTACTTATTTATCACTTGATTTATCGCGCGATCTCGCAATTCCCGCGCATGCGTCTCGGAGCAGCGCATCCAGGCGGACCTGAGCTGAGCGGAGGAAGTGGAAATTGGACTCGCACAGCTGCAACCTGCGGAGCGGGGCGAAGCCGCAAGTAGTGTATTTTTGGCGTTACGCAACCTACGCTCTTTTATAGTGAGCGCCTCTAATGTTATTGGCGGAGCAAGCAATTATCCTGGCAGCAGGTGGAGTCTTCACCTGCTTCCTGCCACATTCTACCCCCCCCTTTTTGTGTCTTCGTCCCGACGACTCCGCTCTAAGGTCTAAAAAAAGCAAAAATAGAACTGGCTGTTGGATCAGCAAAGCCTACAGCCTGGGGAGCTTCATTTGCTGATCTGGGAAGGTGATTAATATTAGAATGCTGACCTGCAGTCGACCTTGCTGACCGACGTAAAACTGGTTCACTTGGGACCAGAGAACAACTGGGTGAACGATCTAAAGGCTCCAATCCCTCCTGAGTGGAAATGCCAGATAGACCCTGCAACTGGGGTTGTGAGTCACCCAACCCAACCACTACTCTAGTTGGAGCTGGAGGATCTTCGTTCCTCAAAACAAACAAATCCTCCTCACCCAATAGCTCATCCTCAGATCGGCAATGATCACCGAGCAATGCACTGGGAACCCTAGCGCCCTCTGAAGGCTCCTCCTCTACCACTGCCTTCAACAAAATGCGATTAACATTTCTAGTTTTAGTGAGGTCACTTACTGGTGCGATGGTATACACTGAACCTCCTTCAGCGGGTTCCCTTAGGACTTTGTACTTCTCTAGGCAATATAGGTCATGGATCTTATGACGCCCTCGTGGGGTCAAATCCCGCAACCACACCAGCTGACCAACACTCAGGGGCACGTTGTGGACTCTCTGGTCATGGTTGTTCTTTCGGCGCTCTGCGGCAACCTTCAACCTCCCACGAGCACCCTCAAAAGCTACCTGCAGGCGGGCCTGATGCTCCTGGATCCAATCATGAACACTGCCAGCCACAGGCTCCTGAACTCTTCCTAAAAGGAAGTCAACCGGCAAACGAGGTTCCTGCCCAAACATTAAAAAAAAGGTGATTCCCCAGTTGCCTGATGTGGCGTAGTGTTATACGCATACAACACATGTGGTAAACATGCACTCCAATCCCTTTTCCGAGAAGGTGGCAATGTTCGCAGTAGGCCATGAAGGGTTCGATTAAACCGTTCACACTGACCGTTACCGGATGGATGGTACGGTGTGGTGCGTGACTTTTCAATGCCGTACAACTTGCACAACTGTTGGATAAGTGAACCTTCAAAGCTACGACCCTGATCCGAATGTATTCGGACAGGTATCCCGAACTTTAAAAACCACTCCTTCACCAAGACCTTTGCTACAGTTGGCGCACGCTGGTCCCTGGTAGGAAAAGCAAGTGTGTACTTGCTAAACACATCTGTCATAACCAGTACATTCTCCAATCCATTATGACTAGGTTCCAACAAAGTGAAATCAATGGCTAGAATCTCATTAGGCTGTGAAGCCAACAAATGCCCCATGAATGCACGGGCCTGTGGCTGTGATTGTTTTGCTACCTGGCATCTCTCACAGGTCTGGCACCATTGCTCCACATCTGCAGACATGCCTGGCCAGTAGCAACGTTGGCGCAGGAGCTCTAATGTTCGCTCTACACCTTGATGGCCATGCTCCTGGTGAACTTTTTTCAAAGTTTCCTCCTTTAAAGAGGTTGGCAACACCAATTGAAGGATTGCCTCACCACCAGCAGGTTTGAACACCTGCCGGTACAAAATGCCATTCTCTTCGACCAACCTATCCCACTGTCGGAGTAACACCAGAACTTGCTGGGATACCCGTTTACGCTCTTGTGCAGTGGGATGGCGTTTCTGTTTCCAAAAAAACAAAAACTCTTGTATGGTTGGGTCAGTCTGCTGAAAAACACCAATTTCGGTGATGGTATGGTTAGGCAAGGCCATAACAGCCACTTGAGTAACCTCCCTTTGCTGCCCCTGCAAAACCTCTCTCAAGGGTTCAGGAAGAACTGTACCAGGAACCATCATTTCCAAGTCTTGTACACCAACGGGATGCTGCCTTGACAATGCATCAGCATTCCCGTTGGCTCTGCCAGAACGATATTTGATTTCAAAATCAAATAATGCCAACTGGGCAGCCCAGCGCTGCTCTGTTGCTCCCAGGTTGGCTGAAGCCAAATGACTTAATG
>JBBPBX010025557.1:0-20427 GCA_038048925.1 Garcialebias charrua
CCCTCCCTGGGCTGCCACCTTACCGTGGTGGAGGGGTTTGAGTGTCTCAATGATCCTAGGAGCTATGCTGTCAGGGGCTTCATGCCCCTAGAAGGGTCACCCAAGGCAGACAGGTCCTAGGTGAGGGATCTGACAAAGCGCAGCCCAAAAACCCCTATGATGAGTACAATTAATGGACTAAGTTTTCCCTCGCCCGGACGCGGGTCACCGGGGCCCCACTCTGGAGCCAGGCCCGGAGGTGGGGCACGCTGGCGAGCGCCTGGTGGCCGGGCTTTTACCCATGGAGCTCGGCCGGGCACAGCCCGAAGAGGAGACGTGGGTCCCCCTTCCCATGGGCTCACCACCTGTGGGAGGGGCCAAAGGGGTCGGGTGCAATGTGAGATGGGTGGCGGCCGAGGGCGGGGACCCTGGCGGTCTGATCCTCGGCTACAGAAGCTGGCCATTGGGACATGGAATGTCACCTCTCTGGTGGGGAAGGAGCCTGAGGGGGTTCTGGAGAGGAGGGTCCGTCGGATAGTCGAACCTCGGATTCAGGAGGAGCAGTGTGGTTTTCGTCCTGGTCGTGGAACACTGGACCAGCTCTACACCCTCAGCAGGGTCCTGGAGGGTGCGTGGGAGTTTGCCCAACCAGTTTACATGTGTTTTGTGGACTTGGAGAAGGCATTCGACCGCGTCCCTCGGGGGGTTCTGTGGGGGGTACTCCGGGAGTATGGGGTACCAGGCCCTTTGATAAGGGCTGTTAGGTCCCTGTACGACCGGTGTCAGAGCTTGGTCCGCATTGCCGGCAGTAAGTCAGGCTCGTTTCCGGTGAGAGTTGGACTCCGCCAAGGTTGCCCTTTGTCACCGATTCTGTTCATAACTTTTATGGACAGAATTTCTAGGCGCAGCCAAGGTGTTGAGAGGATCCGTTTTGGTGACCTTAGAATCGCTTCTCTGTTTTTTGCAGATGATGTGGTCCTATTGGCTTCATCAGCTCGTGATCTACAGCTTTCGCTGGAGCGGTTTGCAGCTGAATGCGATGCGGCCGGGATGAGGATCAGTTCCTCCAAATCCGAGGCCATGGTCTTGAGCCGGAAAAGGGTAGCATGCCCTCTCCGGGTCGGGGAGGAGGTCCTGCCCCAAGTGGAGGAGTTTAAGTATCTCGGGATCTTGTTCACGAATGAGGGAAAACTGGAGCGTGAGATCGATAGGCGGATAGGTGCAGCGTCCGCAGTGAAGCGGGCGCTGTACCGGTCTGTCGTGGTGAAGAGAGAGCTGAGTCAAAAGGCAAAGCTCTCAATTTACCGATCGATCTACGTTCCCACCCTCATCTATGGTCATGAGCTTTGGGTTATGACCGAAAGAACAAGATCTCGGATACAAGCGGCTGAAATGAGTTTTCTCCGCAGGGTGGCTGGACTCTCCCTTAGAGATAGGGTGAGAAGCTCAGTCATCCGGGAGGGACTCGGAGTAGAGCCGCTGCTTCTCCACATCGAGAGGAGCCAGTTGAGGTGGCTCGGGCATCTGGTTAGGATGCCTCCTGGACGCCTCCCTGGTGAGGTGTTCCGGGCATGTCCCACCGGGAGGAGACCCAGAGGAAGACCCAGGACGCGCTGGAGGGACTATGTTTCTCGGCTGGCCTGGGAACGCCTTGGGATTCCCCCGGAGGAGCTGCTCCAAGTGGCTGGGGAGAGGGAAGTCTGGGCCTCCCTACTTAGGCTGCTACCCCCGCGACCCGACCCCGGATAAGCGGAAGAAGATGGATGGATGGATGGATGGGATATTTTTAATATTCATCTAGCTTTTTCTACTTTTTTAAACTTTTAGCATTCAACTGGCCTTTTGCTACATTCAGCCTTTAGCATTTAGCTAACCTTTTGTTACTTTTAGCATTTAGCTAGCCTTTTGCTCCATTCAGCCTTTAGCTAATGTTTGGCTACTTTTAGCATTTATCTAGCCTTTTGCAACATGCAACTCTCAGCAATTAGCTTACCTTATGCTCCTTTTGCTCCTTTTGTTACTACCGGTAACCTTATCTTCAGGTACTTTCAGTGATCCTTCGGCTCACAGCATAATAATCTCTTTTTTCAAGAGTTTTTTTGTCAATGAAAATTATTTTTATGTTTTTGTAATTCAGAGGAAATTCATTCTGTTTCTTTTTCTAGTACTGAATTAGTTGAGTATTTGCTGTAAACTCCAGCTGATATTTGCTGCTTCTGTTGTGTTTGTAGTGTTTTTTATTAACTGCAGGCTTTGTTTGTTTTTAATCAGGTGGGTAAAGTTGCTTTCCAGAGGAACAACGACCCTTTAGATGCTGCTCTCTTCTACTTGGCCACAAAGAAGAAAGCCGTCCTGTGGGGACTCTTCAGGTTGTCTTTAAATATATTATTATTGTGAACTGGTACTGTTCTGTTTCCAGTGAATTTATTTCTGAACCCCTTTGGGGCATGAAGGAGTCTGTTTTTTAATCTTTCAGGTCTCAGCACGATGAGAAGATGACTCGGTTCTTTAAAAACAACTTCAGTGAGGACCGCTGGAGAAAGGCGGCTCTGAAAAACGCCTTCTCTCTGCTGGGAAAGCAACGCTTCGAACAGGCCGCTGCCTTTTTCCTGTTGGCTGGTTCCCTTAAAGACGCCATTGAGGTGTGTACATCACACACACATACTCACACACACACACTCACACAGCTTATTACCTTTGAGTTTTCTCATCTTTGCTGTGTTGACCACAGAATGAAGAAAATGAAACTTCCTGAGTTATAGTTTCCATACATGCAGCTGAGAGAAGCTCTGCAGCCTTTGAAAATCCTGAAACTATCTTAATTTACTCTGATAAAATTCATAACCAGCTGTCATATTTTTCCTTGGCCTGAGGTTTCCACCCTCACAGTCAAAATATTCAGCCAGATAAGAAACAGAAGTTTGAGCTTCTTTTATTTAAACTGCTTGTACTGGTTGTGGGCCAGCCGAGGACTACACAGAAACATGTCTAATTCAGTCCCATCTAAACAAATCAAATTTAATTCTATTCAAAACAGTCAAGATCCAGTTTAAATCAGTTTACCTGCGGAATAATCCAATTTTATTTAAAACCATCTAAGACAGTCCAATGAAATCCAGTTATTATTCACTTTATTGCAGTCTAATCTGATTCTCTGGGTGTTGAACTTAAAATAAAAGAGGAAGAAGGCGTGATGTCACTTTCTGCCTGCTGTGTTTACAAAAAGAAATATGGAGGCTGCACATGTTAGTATCGATTCTGAAGTTGGTGTGCGATCAGAACCGATTGAAATATTACTCAACTGGATTGTTTTGTTCAGTGTTTACATTTTGGTCTTGCTGCTCCCTGCCAATTCGAGGGCAGAACTAAGTACTGAAGGTAGAAACTAAATCAAATGTTGATCCATCACGTTGGCATCAATACAGTCCGACACAAACGCTGGTCTCATATGTTGCTGTAGATTCACTCATCCAGGACGTGATGAATTAAAAAAGGATGAAACAACTGGACTTCTGTTCTGTAGCTGAGGACCTGTGGAGTTTTGAGCTTTAAACTGCATGACGTTCATATCAATATGATCAATATTTGGTTTGATTCACATTCCCCTACCTAACCGAGGTGTTCAGACTGTCAGGAAAACATCAGATATGGGTCGCATGTGGGCAAAAGAAAGAGGCCACTTTTGCCTGCAGTGTGAACCTTTTCCTTAGATTTTTATTTTTATTTTTACAAACGGGTTTTTAATGTATGTACAGTATCTGTTCAGTGCCCTGAGGTGACTTCTGTTGTGACTTGGTGCTGTATAAATAAACTGAATTGAAAATTGAATTGAACACAGCCTGCATGTCATAGTGTAAATCTGTTGTCGCAATTTGTACTGAGCATGCTCAGTTCAACAGGCTGTAGAGGGGAAAAAAAATCATAAACACACAACAGGAGCTCAGTGTCAAGGATTCAGAGTTTCAGCTCTACAGGGAAAACAAAAGTACTCAAAAAGTATATATCAGATGTCTTACACCTGCTTCCACCCTCGTTTGCCCCACTCTGGGCTCTTGAGCAAGGCTCTTAACCCCCACCGTCTGCTCCTCCAGGCACCCTAAATGGCAGCTCTCTGCTCCACACAGAGGGCTGTGGTAGCTCGGTGGTCTGGTTGTAGGAAGAGCTCCCGGCATAAAAACAATTGCCAAGTCTTTGTGCGAGTTAGTTCACTGTGGCGAACCCTGAAGAAGGGAGCAGCCGAAAGAAGAAGAAAAAAAGTATATATCAAATGTCAAATTGTTTGTGTACTGTACCTAACTGTCTCGGTTCAGACGAGTGGGACGGGTCTTCTCCTCCAGACAATAATATGCGAGACACAACTGGTCCTCAGTCTCATCTAAAAGCACACAGGTTTAGACGTACCCAGAGTTTTTTTTTTTTTTATGAGTTTAAAGCAAGCTGAGAAATGAATATTAAAATATGTTTTATCTAACAAAGTTAAGCCAGGTCCTCTGGATGGATTAAAAAAAAACTTGTTGAAACGTTTTGTCTTTAATCCATATTATCTAAAAAAAGCTAAGTCTGGTCCAGAGATTTTTCTACCTGGATTATTGAGCATGCATCAGGGTATTAATCCATATTACTTTGTTAGTCTGATGAAGCAATTTGGATCTGACTGAATCTTTTAGAAGGCAGTTTCAATTCAGTCTGTTGAATCTGTCCAGAGGACCTGACTTAACTTTATTAGATTATTCTACCTGGATTATTGAGCATGCATCAGAATGAAGTATGTTTTGGTATTTCCTTCTTTTTCCAGTTCTACCAAACTTGTACCAAACCATGATTTGTACATGCCATGCCATGACTCCCCTAGTATATACGTATAAGTAATGCAGTATGTTAATGTTTATGTATTGTATTTCATAAGTAAGCTGATTTTGGATGTTTAGGTGTTGATGGATAAAATGGAGGATCTCCAGCTGGCCATGATCGTAGCCAGGTTGTACGAATCAGACTTTGAGAAGTCGTCCACCTGCCAGGGCCTCCTTTATGAGAAGGTTCTGGGTTGTAACGGGGACGGCAGTGGTTACCACTGCTCCAGACTGCACCCTGACCCGTTCCTCCGCAGCATCGCCTACTGGATCATGAAGGATTACACCCGAGCCCTGGATACCCTGTTGGAGAGGAACCCCAAAGAGGACGAGAATCCTGGTGAGTACACCGGAGAAACCGAGCCGTGTTCAGTTTGATTCCATCTCCTGTAAACGCTTGTTTTTAATCTTGTTTTGTAGATGTGATGGTGAAGTCTTGCAACCCCGTGGTGTTTAGTTTCTACAACTACTTGAGAACCCATCCTTTGATCATTCGGCGCCACTTTGCTAATCCAGAGGGTCCAGCAACAAGTGTGGGTCTGACTGCAGAGAAGAGCAGCGCCGATGAGATCAACCTCATCGAGCGCAAACTCTTCTTCACGACTGCCAACGCACACTTCAAGGTCTTTATCCTGTGGTTAGGTGATAACTAACTGATGATTAACTTCACAAACAAGTGTTCATGTTTTTCAACATCTTTATTTTTTTTCTGCTTTCTGTAGGTGGGGTGTCCAGTTTTGGCTCTGGAAGTGCTTTCCAAAATTCCCAAAGTCAGTAAGAAATCTGGATCATCGCCTCTCAGCAAAGCTTCGTCGAAGGCGAATGTCAACGCAAACCAGCCGTTAGAAAACGGCACCCGTGGAGGCGGCGACTGGGATGACCCGACAACAGCTGACCGCATCTGGGGAGGAAACAACAGTGGGGGGCTTGACTGGAGCCAGCCGATGGTCCAGGTGGAGAAAGACGAGCTGAATCTAGACTGGGGAAATGATAAAGATGATGATGATGATGACGATGATGATGATGAAGACGGAGAAGGCTTGACCATGAAGAAACCGGAGCAGGAAACCAGAACAGGCTCGAAGAACGGCGTCTCCAAACTGCAGAGGGAGGACGCACAGGTACCATCAAACATTCTTCATAAGTTTGTTTTACTTTGTTTATTAAGAGACTGCTGCAACTTTTATTTTCAAAATGATCCAATGTCTTGGTAAAAAAACAATATGGCAATCAGAAAATGGTCAATAAAGCAGAATATTGTTTACCACCATAATTATTTATCAAAAAAAATACTGTGAGGTTTTCATGTATATAATAATAATAATAATAATGTTTAAGGTTAAAAACTGACAGAGTCCAGAAGAATCTAAAAATCACAGAAAACATTAAAAAAAATAATAATAATCGGCGCACCAACAGAAAAGATCAGATCATCTGTGAACTATTTAAAACTTAAAAACATGTATATTCCTGCAAAGATTTTAATTATCAAGAGAAATAGAATAGTTTTTATTTTTATAAGGGTGAGGTGTACATATTCTGTTTTAAGAGTTTTTTTATTTGCTCAAATTATATTTCTTTGTGAAACTGAGAAGTAAAGTGAAAACTGGACTTTGTTTAGTTCTCTCAATAACTGGTTGAGTTTTCAGAGTTAATAAAAGCCGTCGGTAAAATCTACATCTTTGTCGGAGCTCGTTAGTTCAAACTCCAAGTTGATGTTTCTCTTTTCTGAAGGACCAGAGTACAACGTTGAGTTTTAACTAGAGTCCATAAACAATATGTTTCATGACTTCAGTGAAATAATTACTGAAGATGTCCCTTCAACTTCAATACTGAGCAGCAGCATTTTAAACAAACCACACAAATATGTAAGTATTTCATCACTGCCACAAATAAAACAAGGGTTTGTGTTTTTTTTCCCTTATAATTAATCCATGAAACAATAAATTAGGCATCATATACAGTGGTCCCTCATTTATAGCGGGGGGTTTGTACCTTGAAGCCCCGCGACAAGTGAAAAACCACAAAGTAGGAATAGTACCATTAGTACAAGTAGTAAGTAGTATTTTATTTTAGTATTTAAAAATACAGTAGTCCCTCGCTAATTCACGGTTTGTTTTGTGAGAACCGGCTCTATTGCGGTTTTTCAAAGTAAGATTGGACATGACACAAAATTGGCTGAATGTTGGATGAGCTGTACGATCGACATGGGATTTTTATGTAAAATAAATAGTTTGAAATTTCTCACCTGCTTCAACTCTGTGCAGCCCACACTGCAGGATAAGTTTCCTCCTGCAGCTGATCAGCTGTTCTCTGTGTAGAATGGAGAAATGGGCGTGGCCAAGAATTCTTGCAGGTGGCTGAGAGCAGTGGAGGCACAGAGAGGGAAATCATGACATTCTGTGCTCTTTTAGTGTGTTTAGACTTTAGAAACATTGTTTAGAATATTGCAAGAGTGTGGGAAGAGTTTAAGACACCTATATATATATATATATATATATATATATATATACAGGGAACCCCCGTGTTACGAACGAGATCGGGACCTAAGAACGGTTCGCAGCTCGATCCGTTCGTAGGTAGGGGGTGAAAATTATATTTAAAAAAAAAAATTATTCATTCATTCATTCATTCAACCTTTATTTATCATGCTAACGGAGCGCGCGCACACATTTAAGCATGTAAAGTAGTGTACTGTAATGTTAAACATTGCTATTCACATTTACAGAATAAATAAAAATATATTTTCTTACTTTGAGATGGTCAAAGCCGACATCTTAGGTTGCCATGCGTTGATTGTTGTCGGGCCGAGCAGCGCGCCACCGCAGCTGCTCCAGGCCTGTGTTAGCTAGCTGGCTAGCTTCTGCTAGCCAAGCCATGAGCTAGTGTTGGAGCGGCGGCGCGATCAATCTGCAGCTTCTGCTGCTCCAGCCGCTGCTCCAGCCTGAGACGTCCACAGAGCTATTCCAGCTAGTAATTAATCCACATGATGCGATCCTGGTCACCAGTGTTCAAAAGGCCGGCTCCCGTGTTAGCTCCAGTGTTAGCTCTGGAGCTAGCCAGGCCGGAGGTGTAGCCAGGCCGGCCGGAGGTGTTCGCACGGCGGCCTGGCACGATCGGCGATAAATCCGCTGCTACTTGAGACATCCACAAAGTTCACAGAGACGTTTCCAGCTAGTAATTAATCCATATGAAGCCATCCTGGTCACCAGTCTTCGTCCAGCTCTCGGCAGCTAACCTAAGATGGCGTCCGCCGGTGTTCTACATTAATTTGTGACCGGAGACCCCAGTGACTGAACCTTAAATAGCGTCCGGTGTTCTACATTAATTTGTGACCGTGTAAACTGAAGACCTACTTCCTGTTTCCCAAAATTGCTCAAAAATTGCTCAAAAATGATCAGAAATGATCTTTTTTATCATAATTATTATTTATAAAGCCTTTAAAACAACCAGAGCTGCAACAAAGTGATGTACACATGAAATTAAGAACATTTAAACACAAAAAAAAAAAAAAAAAAAAAAATTTTTTTTTTTTTTTTTTAATTCATATTTTTATTAAATATGATATGTTCGTAAGTCCCGTGGTTCGCAGGTCGATGGGGTCGTAGGTCGGGGGTTACCTGTATATATATATATATATATACAGTATATATATATATATCATGATTTCTGCAGTGCACGTACATCAGCTGATCAGCTGCAAGAGTAAGCTTCTCCCGCAGCTGTGATCTGCACAGAGGTGCTAAATCATTTAAAATTATTTATTTTAAATAAAAATTCCATGTCGATCATGCGGCTCATCCATCAATCAGTCGTTGTGTGTCATGTCCAATCTTACTTTGAAAAACCACGATAGAGCCAGTCTGTGCAAAATGAACCACAAAGTAGTGAGGGGCTGCTGTACATTCTGTAAGTTTGTTTAGGATCAGATTTGAACTTTGCATTAAAATGCGTCATTTATTGTATGTTTGCAGAAAGCTGACATTTTCTCTTCTTTCTGTGTTTAGGGTGAGTCAGAAGTGGACGTCATAGCAGAGCAGCTGAAATTTCGTGCGTGTCTGAAGATCCTGATGACCGAGCTGCGGACGCTGGCGACGGGCTTCGAAGTCGATGGAGGGAAGCTGCGGTTTCAGCTCTACAGCTGGTTGGAGAAGGAGATCGCCGCAATGCACACAATCTGTAACTACAAGGTAGATTTTCAGAAATGAGCTTCAGATCGGAGTCTCTTTTTCCGCTGTACATTCACAGACAATCATCACTCCACAGGTGGAGGGAAAGGAGGAGGGATCAGAGGTGGAGCGAGAACGAACAGCTTCTATAGACATTTCAGACGATGCACTGGAGTGCTCCGAGGCGGGAGCGTATGAGCGTCACCAGATGGAGCGTCGGCGTCTTCAGGCCAAGCAGCAGCATTCCGAGAGGCGTAAGGCCTGGCTGAGGAAGAACCAGGCCCTGCTCAGGGTTTTCCTGTCCTACTGCAGCCTTCACGGAGCCAAGGGAGGAGGGGTGACGTCTGTTCGCATGGAGCTGCTGTTCCTCCTGCAGGAGAGCCAGCAGGTACACGTTAGGGATGGACACATTCACTGACGTGCATGTCGTAATCAGTTATGTAGAGCAGCCGTGTGTCATGCAGTTTTTAAATTTAGATGTCACTTTATTTCTTGTTTGCACCAATAAAACCTGATTTATTTATTTATTTGATCAAATGTCTGCAAGAAGGTTTTATTCTACTGCCTATTTCTCATAAATGCAGAAACATGAAACGAGGGTAGTTTAAGCAGAAGTTTAGTATAGTTTAGTTTATTTATTTATTCATTTCAAATTTAAAAAAATACAAAAGAACAAAAGATAATTACAAAAGATTCAGAAAAATAAAGAACAAATTTAAAATGAAAGGAAGCGGAAGAAGAAAATAATCTTATAATATCTGCCCCTTTTTGTAAAAACAAAATTCCATTCAAACAATCATTTCAAACAAAATTTATCCATAAATCATATTTGTAATTCATAAATTATATAACCAATTTAGAGAGATTTTAAGTATATAACATTTACACATAGTTTTTCAACAATGTATTCTTGATCATTTTCTTAAAGTAAGTAAATTAATTCTCTTCCTGTATTTGGCAGGAGACTACGGTGAAGCAGCTGCAGTCTCCTCTTCCTCTGCCCACGACGCTGCCTCTGCTGTCGGCCTGCATCGCCCCCACCAAGACAGTCATAGCCAACCCTGTTCTCCACCTCAGCAACCACATCCACGACATCCTCTACACCATCACAAGCATGGAGACGCCGCCGCACCCTGACATCATCGATGATCGGGTCGGAACTCTAAATAAATCCTCACTTAAGAGGGCTGAGCGTTTAGGCTTTATTTTGTTTGTTTTTCTTCTTCTTCTTCTTAAAGAGAAAGTACTGTTCAAACACTGACATTTCTGTTTCTTTTTCTTTGCTCAGGTCAATGCCCTGCACACACTGGCAGCCTCTCTGTCTGCTTGTGTCTACCAGGCGCTGTGCGACAGCCACAGTTACAGGTAATTCTGTTTCAGCAGCATCACTGGTCCAGCTGTCTCTGCGGTGGATGAACTCACTGCTTCGGTCTTTTCTGGTTTCCAGCAGTCAGACGGAGGCCAGCCAGTTTACAGGGATGGTGTACCAGGGCCTGCTGCTCAGTGAGAGGAAGCGACTGAGGACGGAAAGCATCGAGGAACACGTAACTCCCAACTCTGCTCCTGCTCACTGGCCAGGTAACCAAACTCTGGCTTGTTCTAAACACTCAGTGGACTGGACGCACTTGGTTACAATAAAACTTGAGAAACTACATTTTCTGCAGAATGAGAGTCGAACGGCAGCTGAAATCTTTTGCAGATGCTGAAATGGAGTTGGTAAAGCTAAAAAATACCAAATATGAGCTAACTGCTAAAAGACATCATCTAAACCCAAAATAAGCAGAACACTAGCTAACACTAGCGTACCGTTGGGTGTTTGTTTAGCATATATTTTAGTTTATATCTTAGATCCTTATTACTGTTTCTTTTACACTTTATATTTTTGCTATTGTTGGATGTAACTGGGACCCTGTGTACATAATTTTCCACCTCATGTACCACATGTGATGAGAATGACAATGAAATTGGCTTGAACTTGAACTTGAAAAAAAGGCTAAACGCCAAACAAAAGTCTTGACGCCCATCTCCTGAATAAGCTGAACATTCTGTTTTATGAACGTCTAAATGAGCACAGTCTGCAGAAGTAGATTCAAAATAAACTATATTTAAACATATATGGTATGAATTAACATCAATGTTCAGATTGCATTGGATTAGGAACATATTTATGGATGAAAAGTAGGTCTGAGAGAGAATGTGTGTATCAGAGGGGGAGGAGGAGCTGTGTTTATGCAGAAAGGCAGATGGTGTTCTACAGTCGGAGCTCCGTGGCCTCTGGGAAGGAAATGAAAACACGAATCACACCATCATTCAAATTCTTCATATATGGGCTCTGCTTTGTGCTGGGAACATGTAGAAATAACTTTTAATCTGTTCCATGAGCTCCATGTTCTCTGTCTGCAGGTGTGTCGTCCCTGATCTCACTGTTGACGTCTGCGCGGGAGGAGGACCAGCCGCGGCTCAGCGTGCTCCTGTTTGAAGCCGTCGTGGCCGTTTATCTCTCGCTGCTCATCCACGGTCTGGGCACGCACAACAGCAACGAGCTCTTTCGCCTGGCAGCGCACCCCCTCAATAACCGCATGTGGGCTGCTGTGTTTGGAGGTGGAGCTAAAGTCGTCATCAAACCCAAAAGACTAGAGCTCCCACCAGGTAAAATCACCTTAATACTTCATCACATGGCCTCCACGTGCGTTTTATTATGTTTTTATATTTGTTTGTTTTTTATTTTTTAAACAGCCAATCATTCCATTCCTTTGTGTCTGTCTACATAACTGATAACCATCTAGTCTTTCCTCTGAAATACAAACACGCTGGAACCTCAGCGCAGTCTGGGCCAACAAGGTGAGAAGTCCTGCCGCCATCTTGGGAGGTGCTACGTGGCATCCTTAGTTACTGATGGCAGCATAACCATAAATATCTGAGAATAGTCAAACTTAATCAAGAAACCCATTTTTTGTCAATAATTGTTTTATCATTAGAACTTAACTTGAACGAGTGTGGTTTTACATTCATCTTTTCCAGTGGACGCTCTGTGAACACCAGGGATTCGTTTCTAGACCGCTCTGCTCTAATTATGGAGAAAGCTCCAGCTAACTGAAAACATATCATCAATGTCACTTCTATTGTGGGTGAGACAGAAAAGCTCAGTGATCAACGTCTAAATACTCAAGTGCAATATTTCCAGAATTATAAGGAAAATCATTGTTTTTTTGTTAGTCTAAATGAAAATAACTACAGACTATGTTAGCAGAGCTCTGATTGACTAAGTATACATGGAGGGGGGCACCTCATGGCTCGATTCACAGCACTGCGATGCAAATCTAAAATGATTATCAGTTCATCTATACAGTACTAACAATTCAAACGTAATCCTGAATTTCAGACTTAAAATACAAATGGTTGGCTCCACACTGCAGAAAAACAAAAAATATTCAAACGAGCTTTTAGGAACTGCATAAACAAAAAAGAGGAGTCAAAATACTGAGGACTGACATGAGGTTCTGTACTGATGGAGGTCCATGTTAGAACTGTGACCTGCGTTCCTCCATGTTTCTACATCTGAAGAAATCTGCAGTCTGACACCTGAGCGACTGCAAAGATCTGCACACATTATTTTGTTTAAAACAACAATTTTAGTGACACTTTATTTCTATAATTGTAAAAAAAATGACAAATTACAGGATAGCGAAAAGGATTTTAGGAGGTCAAAGTCAACTTTATTGTCAAAACTGCAATATGTACTGTACAGGACATACACAGGATTGAAATTGCATTTATCTCTGTCCCTCGGTGCAACAGTAAACATTTAAACACTAAAACACTAAAACATTTAATAAACATAAGCATAAAATAAAATGAAAGAAGTCCCAGTCCATCTGGAAGAAAACACAACTGTCAGTTTGATGTTGCTTAAAGTTTGTTTCTTAAAGGCTCCAAATGTCTAACACAGACTCTGATGTTATTTTAAGATTGAACACGATGTAAAATTTAGGCCAGAAGAGCAAAAAACCACAGATGCACCACATTTATTAAAGAATTAACTGACTAGAGCTAAATGTAAATAGTTTTTATAACAATGACACAAAGTGAAGCTGCACAGTGGGACAGAAAGTTTCTCCTCACTTATCAACTGGTGGTTTTTATTGTTTATAATTAGCCATTAAACACAGACCACCTGTGAAATCAAACAAATACAGTTTTTTTTAATCATCCCATTGTAAGTAAAAGCTGCCTGTCAGTTTCCTCCTGCGTCCTGCAGAGCTCGTCATTGATTAGTGGCACTGCTGATGAAGAGGTTTAAAGATGGAGGACATCAGTTTAGAGTGTGACCACAGATTTGTCCTCGAGTGACAAAACTGCCTAGAGTTTCTTGTATTGGCTCCAAACTGGTCGCACAGATTTCTTAAACTTCTGAGTGGCTCCTTGTTTTAAAACCAAAGTAATCACAAATCAATGCCTTGGTTTTATTTTTGGCCACAAACAGCTAACAGCCACAGGCGGAGGACAGTGGTTGCTCGGTCTGCCCCTCCTTCAACGAATCTGTGTGAATATATTAATCATCGGTTGTTTACTTGAAAGTAGCTGATTAAAACATTTTAGCCTGTCGCCCAGCCATAATCAGAGTAGCACCTACCAAGATGGCGCCCATGACTCTCGCCCAGCGGCGCCTCCAGTGTGTTTGTGTTGCAGCGGTCCTGTCCTGTTGATGCTGCCACCGGTGTGTAGTGTCTTGTGTGAGTGTGCCCTCTGCCCTGTGTCCCAGTGCCAGCTGAGTTTGAGGCAGCCAGGCCTGAAGATTCTCAGGAGACAGGAAGACCTGAGCAGGGCTGCCTGTCCCCAAACCCCACTCCCACCCCCGCTGAAGCCCAGCGCCCCAAACGACCCCCTCCTCCTGTTTCAAGGGGAGCGGGGCCGGGCACTGTGGCACCAGCTCCTGAGGCCCGCTGTGAGTAACTGGGCTGGTGGATTGCAGTGCATGGTACAGGTTTGCGCTGTTGCAGATGCTTGACTCTCCTGTCGATCTTGTGAAGCTGCTGCTGAATGAGCACCAAAGCTAGCTAGCGCTAACAGGAACATTTGAGCTCAATGTTATGATACGCCAGCAACCATGTGTGTTTGTGTGTGAGAGTGTGTGTGCACTTGTATGTGTATTTTGCATTGCATGTTCATGATGACATGTCCTTTCTGTTCATTTTGTTGTTTTACATAACAGCTGGGCCTAACGAGGAGTGTTCAGTGGCCGAGGCTGAGCAGCCCTCTGAGACTAAATCTGAATTTGAGACTAAACCAGGTACTCCTCCAGACGATTTTAGGACCAGTGAACCACTGCCGCACAGCTCAAACTGTGACCTTTTTTTCTTTTTAAACCCCGATGCTGAAATTGTTTGGATGTTGTTTAAACGTACATAAAAACCAAATGCAATGATTTGCAAATCTCAGAAACCCCGACTTTATTCAAAGTGGAGCCCAGTAAACGTATGAAGTGTTTAAACCAAGAAATTGAGTCAGTTTGGGGAAAAACTCAGATTCTTTGTTTATCTGATGTTGCCAACATTTCTGTTTAAAGTTGTTCCGCTCCACATTTCCTCTGAGAAGACTCCCGTCTTCTTTCTACAACAGTCTGTAAAGACCAGGACCTGAGGAGACCAGTTGTTTGAGGTCTTGTCCCATTCTGGTCTGATGGTAGAACTCTAGCTGTCCTTCAGTCCTGGATCTTCTCTGATGGATGGAGCAGATGTTCTAAAACCTGCAGATGTTTTCCTGCATTGATGGAGTCTTTCCAGGTGTGTCAGCTGCTCATACCAGAGGCACTAATGTATCCCCATACCATCAGAGAGGCAGGCTTTAGACCTGTGAGCAGATACCAGACGTGATGGTCCCTCTCCTCTTTAGTCCGGAGGCCTTGGTGTCCGTGGTTTCCAAACAGAACTTCAGATTTGGACCCGTCTGACCACAGAACAATAATAATAATACCGGTAATGAATTTAATTTATAACGCACTTTTCATTAATGAAAATCTCATTTCTCAGAACAGTTCTGGACTTCACCTCAGTCCATTTGAAATGAGCTCTGGTCCAGAGAAGACGGCAGCGGTTCTGGATGGTGTTCACATCTGTGAACAGAACCAGACCTGGTTTAATTCAGTGGTCACTGATGGCCTCGTTCTTTGAGCTCAAATTTCTACAGATTCTTCTAATCTGTGGATCAGATTATGAAGTGGAGATGATGGAGATTAAAGTCTGTCTTCAGGAACTTTTATTCTGAAATTCATTCAGGAGCTTTATTCTGAATTGTTCCTCTACTTTTAGACAGAGTGCTGAACCTGTGCCCATCTTTACTTCTAACAGTCTCTGACTGACCTGCTGATAATTCACCTCATCAGTGATTAAATGTTCCTCCTGGTTCTGATCCAGACCTCTGACTCTTTAGTTACTCCTGAACAACTCTTTCAGACGAGTTGCTGACATCATATTTCCCTTATTTTTTCTAAAAGGTTTAAACATTTCATTAGTTTAATAGTTTCTATTATGAATAAGCGTTTATTTAATTTGCGAATCATTAAATTTTTTATGCCCGTTTTACACAACGGCCCAACTTTTTCTACATTAAGGCCGTAGAATAAAAAGTTAAAAATGAAGTGATTGTCGGTAAGTTGTAGTGAAGTTAAAGTTTTCACATTGATTCAGCTTTTAAAATTTGTACATTAGTGATATCCAGAGTTGCACTTTCATGAAAATGTATTGACAGAACGTGACAGTGTTCACCCATAATCACGAGGCTGGAGTACTCAGTGCTCAAGTTTCTTTTGCGTGCGGTGAAGATAGGAGCTGGCATTCAGATAGCACCACTCTGTCATGTCTGAAGCGGCTCTTGGCAAGGCCGAGAGGCTTTTGAAGAGCTGCTTTTGAGCCGGGTCCACCTCAAACGTCACACTGTTGAAGGGAATCACTTGGTGAAGCTGCACTCTCACTTTCCTGCCACAAACACACGGCTTCTTCTAAGGATACTCAATTAAAGCTGATGGGCACTTATTTTAGATAAATGCTCCTCTTCGTCTGTGCTCGTGTGGTTCTGTGTGCATTTAGCTCCTCTCAGTACATCAGTCATGTTCTGATTGAGTTGCGTGATGGACCGTGTTGTATCTGTGTCTAACCGCTGTCTGTTCTGGTCTGTGTGTTGTTTTGTCTGGTCCAGTGCCAGAGGTAGTCACCCAGGATGATGGTGCAGGTTTGTGTCTTGCCCCGTGTGTCCATTCTTCTTGTTTGTGTGTTTGAATTGTTTATTTTCCTAAACGTGTTTATTAATGTCAGTAAAGACCCAGAACCTGATGCAGGTATTTCTGACAGGTGTGGATGCTGTTCTCCTGAAGGCCCAGGCAGAGCTCTGCATAAGGCAGTACGCCGCTGTACGCCATACGTACGCAGAGGCACAAGCGTAGCCCCGCACGGGCACGAACGCGCAAAGCTCAAATTTTACGACCGCGTACGCGAGGCGCGTTGTCTCACAATAAACTGCCCGGCGCCGGACTGTTTTGTATGTGACACAAATGTATTAAATTCCCCTTCTTCATCCCTGATCTGGACTTTTCTTGTGTTTTTTTGCCAAAAGTCAAGTGATCGCTTCCTCCTCCGTTGACTCCATAACTGAAATGATGAGAAATGAATGAATTTGTCACGAGCAAATTACGGTAAACTCATGTCCTACGTGGCTGCGTGAGGTTCTACAGATTTCCTGGTGGGCTGTGGGCTGCAGGACCAGCGCTCCCTGTTTTTATTTTTATTAACATATAAAGTTTAGAACACCGCAGCGGCTGCAGCCAGAGCCAGCTCGTGCCTTTTTTTTCCCCCACCCGACCTCTCAATCAATTCAGTAGGCGTGTCAGCAAATGGCCAATCAGCGACCTCAGTTTGTTCCGTAGGTAAACGCTCTGCGCGCAGCTGCTCAAATTACGGCAAGAATTTGGAGCGAAAACGCGAGCATTTAACACGAGAACGAATGCAGAGCTGTGCTGGTGAACGCGCGCGTCCAGCGCCGTTCGGCCAAACGCAGAGCTCTGCCTGGGACTTGATTTGTATTTTCTACCTGGTTTTTGAGATGAAAATGAGGACGACTCTCCGCTCGTCCTCATTTTGTGTGCAGCCTCCGGCTCGTTTACCGTTCCAGCGTTTACCACGAACCCTTTGCTCCTGTCCCGCCTTCCAGCGACCCCCCCTCAGCCCCCAGCGGAAGACGTGGATCGTTACAGACGTAGGTTCAACATGAGGATGCTGGTTACTAGGCAATCTGTGAAGGAGACCCCCGCCACTCCACCCCCCGTGCCCACAGAGAGACCCGCCTACAAGGAGAAGTTCATCCCCCCAGAGCTCAGCATGTGGGATTATTTTGTAGCTAAAGTAAGACGACAAATGAACACCTAAAACTCCAGAAAGTCATTGATCGCTCTAACTGCTGATCTCGTTGAGTTTTCCATATTTTTGTCGTTCCTTCCTCTCAGCCCTTCCTGCCGCTGTCGGACAGCAACGCCTTGTACGATTCAGACGAAAGTGAAGCTGAGGATGACGAAGACGACGACGCCTTCCTCTCTGACACACAGATAACGGAGCATTCTGATCCCAACTCCTACAGGTAGAGTCCATCCTCCATGTCTGACCCGGTTCTGATGTGTGTGGTTTATGTCTAAACCCGTCTGTCCTGTCTCAGCTGGGCTTTGCTCCGACTGGTCATGGTGAAACTGGCTCATCACTACGCCAAGAACTTCATCCCTCTCACTGGTCTTGACTTCACAGGTACGCTCTGACCGCTCAATTGATCTGAAGTACTTTTTAAAACTTTATCTAAATTCAAACTTCCATCCAACCATGATCTTTACCTGCTTTATCCTTTCCGGGTCACAGGGATCACTGGTTCCTATGTCCAGAGGTGGGGGACACCCTGGACAGGTCTTTCAGTCCATCACAGGGACACATAGAGACAAATGAGACAGACAGCCTTTCACTCTCTCACTCACACCTAGGGACAATTTACAGTTACCAATCAGTCTAACATGCATGTTTTTGGTTTGTGGGAGGAAACTAGAGTACCTGGAGAAAACCCACGCATGCACGGAGAGAACATGCAAACTCCACCCTGAAAGGCCTCCCAGCTGGGATTTGAACCAGAGTAACCCGCTCACTGAGAGGCAGCAGCTCTACCAACTGAGCCACGTGCCACCCTAAATTTAAACTATTTATAAATATATTTTAGAATCTACAGCCGTGGGAAGAACAAAGTCCACTTCCTTCAGTTCAAGGTTTCAGGACATTCAATCTGATCAGATCTTTATCAGGTTCTAAATTATTCAAATCAAATGTAACCTCAAGTGAACAAAAACAGCTGCTGGTTAAATGATCATCATCAGGAGGTTCTGCTGCTCTGCAGCATGTTTTAACACGTGTGTTTTAATAAAACCCCAGGATGGAAAGACATCAGCAATGACCTCGGATAAAAATGTTTGCTGCCCATAAATCTGGGATAGGTCAAAGATCATTTCCAAACTATCTGGAGCCCATCGTTCTACAGAGAGAAATATTATTTACTCATGAAAAAACATTTCAGACAGCTGACAATCTTTACAGCTGATTCACCCTGAAGGTCAGACTGTGCACTGACTCTATAGGCCTCAGTCAGCAGGTCAAAGGTTATGACACCCTCACTCAAAACAACATGGCTGCATGACTTAGGTTTGGAAAGTTTCATCTGAAGGAACCACAAGACTTCTGGACCAGAACCAGACCAGAGGATAGATTTTACCCAGAATGCATTGCAACAAACAGCTCCTCCCAGCTGTCAGCACGGTGTGGGAGGCTTATGGTTTGGACTCATGTCAATCTCTGAGTGACCAGTAACTCCTCTGCAGACAGAGGGCGAACTGTTTCTTCTCATGACTGATCCTTTGTGTTGATTTAGGACAATTTGTTGTAAAAACTGTAAAACTCTTTCTTTGTGTTTCCATCACAGACCTTCCAGTCACTTCTCCTCTCAGCAACGCTGTGTTTAAGACTTTAGAGAACTGGGAGCAGCTTCTGTTGGAGCGGATGAACAAGTTTGATGGTCCACCTCCCAATTACATCAACACCTACCCCACTGACCTGAGCGCAGGAGCCGGACCCGCCATCCTGAGACACAAGGCCATGCTGGAGCCAGACAACACACCGTTCAAGTGAGCCCATCAATCTGTACAGAATCTTAAATCACTCTGACCTCGTTTGAAGCTTTATTTAAATTTTTGTCTCTTACATTCTTTTCTCCAGGACTAAGAACCACCAGTCCTTTCCAGTTCGACGTCTTTGGCATTTCCTGGTCAAACAGGAAGTTCTTCAGGACACGCTGATCCGTTACATCTTCACTAAGAAAAGAAAGCAGAGTGAGGTCAGCAGACTGCATCTATAATAAAAACTCCTGATTTAAAAGTCTCAGAATACACAGATACAAAATAAACTGACCTGTGTTTTATCTCAGGCCTCTCACTTCTAAAGTCATATGGGGGAAAATGTCCATCACCATATTATCTTGGACACAACTTTTGGCCCACTCTTCTTTACATTGTTGGGTTCTGCTCTGCTCTCTGAAGGTCCACCACAGCGTTTCAGTCAGGTTGAGGTTCTGGACACTGACTGGACCTTTGCAGAACCTTGGTTCTGTTCTTTATGACCCTTTCTCTTGTAGATCAGCTGCTGTGTTTGGGATCATGGTTCTGTTGGACCCAGTTTGGTCCAAGCTTCTGCTGTTGGACAAATGGACCCACATTTGACTCTAGAACCCTTTAGTTTACAGAAGAGTTCCTGGTCCACTCAGTGACTGACAGGAGCCCAAGCCATCAGCTCCTCCCATGCTGATAGCTGGGAGGAGCTGTTTGCTGCAGTGCATTCTGGGTAAACATCTGTCATCTGGTCTGGTTCTGGTCCAGAAATCTTCTGGCTCCTTCGGATGAAACTTTCCCAACCTGTCGGGCTGCCATGACTTTTGACCTTTGACCTGCTGACTGAGGCCTGTAGAGTATGAGATGGTGATCATTGTACAGCCTGACCTTCAGGGTGAATCAGCTGTGAAGACTATCAGCTGTCTGAAATGTGAATCATCTTTCTCTCTATAGGATGATGGACTCCAGATGGTTTGGAATTCACCTCCAACCTTTTTTTAGATTTATGGCAGCAGCAGCTGCTTCTTTGGGGTCATTGCTGATGGCTTTCCATCTTGGCGACGTGTTAAAGCTCACCTGTATGTTCCACGTCAGAGGTGTTCCCACTGATGATCAGTCCATCAGCAGCTCCTGAGCCTCTGAGATCCCGTGGAAGCAGTTTTTCACTCTCAGCTTCAACAGTTCGGCTCTTGTTTCATAAATAACGACTTGGTGGAATCTGATGTGAGATTTTGTGCATTAGTCAGATCAG